>SNQJ01S0080940.1:0-18037 GCA_010110895.2 Picea sitchensis | reverse complement strand
AGATATATCATTGTAAACTTGTACCAATAAACTTGAACCATGCATCAACCTGTACCTCAACCTGTAATCAACATGTACCATAAACAAGTGCATCAACCATGCACCAACCTGTAATCAACATGTACCATAAACAAATGCATCCAACCATGTACTAAGTATGTACCAATCATGTGTCAACTACTCATCAAATATGACTCATCAATATGTACCAACATCATCAACTATACACCTCATGTATGCACCAACTCATCAACTACTTGTCTCAACCATGTACCCAACATGTACCTTAACCAAAATCCATCATCAATTTCATCATCCAAATATGATTTTTAACTCTATAATAGACCTAGTGTATATGATCACATACCTACAACCCTTCCTTAAATTTCACAACAAGTGACTAGCATTTTCATCAAACTTTTCTTTAGTCTCACATGACTAGTTTGGGATTAGTCAACAACCCTAACTTGAAATAATCATAACTATGTACCTGTAATGAATAAATATCTGAAAATAGTACACAATGTTCTTCAATTTTTTTTATGTAATTCCTCCAGGTGTCACTACTTGGAACCTCTCAGAAAAGGAGTTATAGAAAAAATGGCATACCTTGATGAATTTTGTCTTATTCTAAAGAGAGACCTTATAGAGCATGCCCCGCATAGAATATTTGTTGAATCGATCTGAAAATATTGCATAGAATACTACAGACTGTACTCTAACCAACACATTTTTTCTTACTGAATTTGGATCTGTTATGAAGAGGTTATGACGTTTTTACCCTAAACACTTGTTTTAGACTAGTTTCAGGACTAGCCACAAACCCTATTTTCCACCGAGTGTAACTCGAAAAATACAACGAATCACAAGATAAAAATTTTACCATAGATACTTGGATATGTTTCCTCAATGGCCTATCAATTTCACATTCTGAATCATTCTAGAAAAAAAATTATTGCTAAAATGATGAGATGACCTGTAAATAGCATACCTTAGAAATCATCATCAAAATAATTTATCCTACCTTGAATTCCATCCTTCTTTTCTTCACCTTCCATCTGAAATTCAGCTTAGATATCCTTTGGTTACCTCAGTCACCTATAGATATTCAATATTCTCAAGTGTGATGTAAAATGAGAGAGCCTTGCCTCTTATTTATACTCTCCAAGTAGCTTTCTTAGAGGCATCTTCTAGGTCACTTTGCCCACTTTCCTTATTTTAGGGTTTACCCACTTCTAATTTCTCCATTAAATTAATTATTTAAATAATGTCTTTTGTATTCACTTTGAATTATAGTACACTCATCACTTCACTTTATTATTTACCTTCTAAAATCTCTTTAACCACTTTGACTACTTTGTGTTGGAGTTACTTCACACACACCCAGGATTTATTTTTACTAAGTTTTTTCCTTGTTTATTAGTCATAATTAGTCATTATCCAGTCTCCTATATTTTAGGGGATAATATTCCACCTGGAGAATATTATCTTTCAGTTGACACTTCAATTTGACTAGTTGAGTTGAGTTTAGATGTTGCATTGGTTTTGTCACCATGCAACATTGGGATCATCACCAAATAATGCGCACTTTCCTTGGGATCATCATGAGACTGATGCATTACCCTTGATTCCTCGAGTTAACTCCTCACTACTCTCTGTTTAGTTAGTTAACTGAAGACTAGTTGACTAGTTAACTCATCTAGGTGGCAGTTCACTCCTGTAACTGCCTGAGAGACTAGACTAGATGGAAGTTCACTCTCGTAACTATTGGTGTGTGTCCAGATCACTCTAGAACACCACTATGGCTCATTATTTACTCATGTATCCTATATCTATTGTAAATTATTCACTCTTTGAGTGTGGAATACGGTTAATGATAATTCTTCCATTCTTTCTCTCCTTCGTCTTCTTTCTCCAATTATCTCTGCAAATGTGTGTATTATTGTTTAGCTAGATCTATTATGTGCAGGTTCAACACATTTACACTTTGACCTTTTGGGCCTTCTAGATGACATATGAGGGTCCTCCAACTTCGTAAGGTCATAACTCTCAAACCGTGAGGAGTTATGTGAAGTTCCACATACCACCAGAAATGGAATGACATGTACTATCCATATTTAATAGTCTTACCTAAAAATATATAAAAACTCATACCATTATCCATCAAACAACCTTGAGTCCATTACCAAAAACCTGGGTTCTCCAACTTCTCGTGGCCATAACTCTCTAACCGTGAGGATTTATGTGACGTTCCACATACCACCAGAAATGGAATGATATGAAATATACATATATAATAGTATTACCTTAAAATATATTAAAACATATACCATTATACATGAAACAGCTTTGGTTCCATTACCCAAACCTTTGTGCTACCGGAATTTGCTACCGGACTTTCTTCAAGGGTTGACATCAATGACAACCAAACTTAATCAACAATTACATCAAAAATATCTCTAGTAGGTTGTAGGCTACTCCGTACATTGGATTTTTTTCCTTAGATATATGTGGCAAACAAAAAATCCAACCAATTCCTTGATTCTTGGACATTGTCTTTTAGAATAAATGCAACTGCAGCCAGCTCATTGCATGGAGATTTAGTGAAGTTGAATCTTGGGTACAAGTGTCCCTTGGTTTCTAATGGATCTCTGAGAACCCATTTGAACCTCCTCAGATAGGTGGCATCGCTCCTACAGCTCGGATTTATCATGTTGTTAGAGTTTGCAGCGCAATTTCAGGATTTGCTCTAAACTTTCCTGTAGGTGATGTTTTAAACTTTTCTTCCAAAACATGAACGGGGTCGGGCTTTTTTTTTTCAAAAAGTCAACGATATTATGGTTGATCTCCACAAACAATTTTAGAAGAACCCATATCAGCGTTTAAAAGTTATGATGAAAATAAGATTATGGTGTGTACTAATTTGTTGTAAACTATTTCAATTTAGCAGTTCACAGCGCCTTTGCAAGATGCAATGGGAACTTTCTGGTAGGTGTCATTTTGTATTCTGATTACTGACATCAAATACCACTCCCTGTTGCAGAGAACCAATTCTATCATCCATTTAAGCTTCCGCTAATAACCTCTTTAGAGAGTTTGCAGCGAATCAGTATGCAGCACCAGTTACAATTTGCAGCAAGTTGAGCCAGTGTACAGTGCCTTGTTTACAAAAGGAAAAGAAGATATAAAATGATAAAAACTCCCTTTGAAAATTACCCTTTAGAGTTTCTTGATGATGTGATGTCACTGAAAACTAGAGTTCGTCATTAGAGACCTTTTGCAAAATGATAATCATAAAAATATTGGGCACATGCGTTATTTTGAAAACGCTATGAATTTTATGAGTCTCTTGACTCTTGAACATTCCATGTGTTAACATCTGGATCCATAGAGGATGGATACCTCCCTGTTAAGTTCCAAGAGCATGGCATTTCCAGTACCTTATCCATTGATCCTTGCAAAATAGAGACCTGAGAGACCCCCTGCTCATTTATTGAAATTTGAAAATACTCTCACACTGCAACCTGACCACACTATGCAAACTGAAGGAAATGCTCAAAAGGAGAGATTATTTATGTACACCTACTCTACTCCATAAAACAAATATGATCAAGTGTATAAAAATTTCCAGTCTAACCATTCAAGCAGTGGACTGAGCAGCTGAAATCTTTGCATATATTTTTTTTAGAATAAAGACTTGAAACCGAATCAACAACTCATCATAAAACTGAACTCTAAATTTACATCTGAACTGTGGTAAAAAAAATTCACTGACAAAATCCTCCAAATAAGCTACTACAGGATCGTGGAAGGCATGAAAACCAAATCTTAATTGATAATCAATAATGCATACCTTAGTCTAGTCTTCATGACTGAATTGATCCTACACAATTTGTTTTTCATGGCTGAAAGTTTTTTGCATGCTTTATGTTTTCATTGAAAGCATGAGGTATCAATTGTGAGTATCCATGTGATCCATAATAATAAAAGGAACTCTTTCCATTGTTGATCTCTTCTTCTTCTAGCTTAATGAAATCATTTTCAAACTTGATGAAATCTTGAATCTTTTCCTGAACATTTCCAGAAGAAAGGAGAAATACTTGCTCATGATCTTCAACAACATTATCTAAGTGTACATGAGGATTGTTCAATGGTTCATCATCATTTTTTTCATTCAAGTTATCATCTTCAACATCAGATTGTTTTTTAGTTTCAAGCTCCTCTTGAATAAAAGAGTATGAAATTTCTTCTACAAGAACTAACTCTTCTTTAATCTCCTTTTCAACAAGATCTTCATAAATCTCATCACAAGAGAAACATTATACTGTATGTTGATTACAAGAATCAAATTGTTCACAACAATATTCAAGAAGTGTGTCAGCAGAATAACACCTTTTACAATGTTTGTTGAAAGCAACATGGAAATATCTCAAGGACCATATGCTAGAAGCAGGAAGAGAAAAATACCATTCTTGTGCATCACCCTTTAAAAAGTACATGAACATTTTTATCAATACATCCTTGTGAAGTATACCAAGTTGATCAATGCATTGATGAAATGTAAAAAGATGTTGGGAAGGATTATCCTCCTTCTCTTCTTTGAAAATAGGAAGATAATCCACCCATTCTAATGGAGGAGGCACTAGATTTGGAAAATTAGGGACAACTGAAAAATTGAGAGGTGCAAACCTTCGTGCCAAGATAGCCTATGTGGCCTTTGTCATCCTGAATTAGTGAATTCACCAACAGATCATTTTTTCATGGAGTGGAGTCACCATGTGAATGATGCAATCTGAATATGTCCAGCTTCAGTTCACCATCCAAATTTGGATCTAATCAGTGTCATTCTCCTAGGGAAGATCTTCAACTTCGTCCCCGACAACGATGCCAAAAATGTTAGTACTAGAAGTCACACCTAGACTACTACAGGTGTGAGAATAATACCCATTTAAATTCATGGAAAATAAATATTTAAAGCAAGTTTGATAGTTATATCAGATAGACTGATTGAGAAGGGGAGAAGGCAACAAGATGAGGTTTAAAACAACTAAAAATCAGTAGCATGGAGTCATAACCATTCTGCAAATTAAAGGCCATCAAACTGCATATCAGATCAAGATCTTTTGAAATGGTAATAGAAGAATGAAAGTGAACAAAAATAAGAATATCTATTAAACATAGATCTTCTTTGTAAAATAGATTTCACGGTACTTGATTAAATCAATGATAAACATGTCAGCTACAACAAATCTTTTGTTGCTTCGAGATCCATTAATCAAAGGCAGTATTTGATCCTCAAACTCTGCAATTAGTTCAAGTAAGAAGGTAGAAGAAATGGAAACAAAAATTTTTAAACATATTGATAATACAATTATCAAGAATATTCAATGGCAAAAGATGATTAAAACTATAAAATTCCCTCAGGCTTACAAATACACAGATAAAGTTGCCCCTCCAACTTTCTCAAAACTCTCTCTAGTCCTCCATTTAGCAGTCCTCTCGCCCATTAAATAGAAAATTACATCAATCATATCTCTAGGAGGTCGCAGCCTACTCCATTCATTGGATTATGTGCCTTAGATATATGTGGAAAACAAAAAAATCCAGCTAATTCCTTGATTCCTGGAAACTATCTTATAGAATAAATGCAACTACAACCATCTCATTGCATGGGGATTTAGTTAAGTTGAATATTAGGTACAAATGTCCCTTGGTTCCTAATTTATCTCTGAGAACCCATTTGAACCTCCTCAGAGAGGTGGAATCCCTCCTACAACTCATATTTATCATACTATTAGAGTTTGCAGCGCAATTTCAGGATTTGCTGCAAACTTTCCTGTAGGTGATGTTTTCAAATTTCCTCCCAAACGACAAACTAGGTGGAGATAATTTTTGGTCAACAAGTCAATGATATTATTATTCATCTCCACAAAAAATATTAGAAGAATCCAGATCGAAATTTAAAATTTATGATGAAAATACAATTATGTTGTGTACTAATTTGTTATAAATTGTTTCAATTCAGTAGTTCGCATCATATCTACAGGATGCGCTATGAAATTTCCTGTAGGTGTCATTTTTTCTTATGATTACTGACATCAAATCCCACTCCTTTCTACAAAGAACTAATTCTATCAGCCCTTTAAGATTACACCAATGACCTATTTAGAGAGTTTGCAGTGAAACATTATGCAGCACGAATTACAATTTGTAGCAAGTTAAACCAATCTATAGTGTCACCTTTACAAAAGGAAAAGAAGATATAAAATGATAAACCCTCCCTTTGAAAATTACCCTTTATAGTTTCTTGATGATTTAATGGCACTGAAAACTATATTTCATTATTATAGACTTTTTGCAAAATGATAATCATAAAAATATTGGGCTCATGCGCTATTTTGAAAACATTGTGAATTTTAGGAGAGTCTCTTGACTCCTAAAAATTCCATGTATTGATAGATCCTTTGCAGTCTTGCAATGCATAACTTTAAAAAATACTTAATCATCCAGACTGATCATAATGGTTCCGTAATCCTTTTAGTTGTTTTCTCTAAGTTTATTTCCATCTTTTTCAATTGGGGGAGTGGCTAGTGATGCATATTCGTCTACTACTAAATGCCAAGCATCAAATACTTGTGTATGTAAAAAGGTTTGCACCCTTTTACTCCAAAAGGAATATTTATGTCCATCAAACCTTRGTTCTAAAAGCTTAGTGTATTCCATGATMTTCTTCCAAAGGTTAAACTATTTCTTAAAGGACCTGCTCTGATTCCAATTGTTGGAACAYCGAGAGGGGGGGTGAATCAGTATGAAAACTTTATTGTCWCTTTTAACTACAATATGTAATAATTAACATCATCAGCATTATATCATCAATATATCATGAGTAGTATAAATCAATAGAGCACAATAGACATCCATAGAAACACAGTACACTAGAATTTTTGTGGAAACCCAAATGGGAGAAAACCACGGAATGATTTTCTTATATATCAAAAGAATACATTCATTTGAAGCACCAACTTCCCAATTCTCTAGATACAACTGAAAGGAGGCTATGACCCCCTATTTAGAGGTTACAACTTGAACAAATCTACAAATCCCTGAATTCTCTGGCTCCAACCAAAAGGAGGATACAACCCCCTGATTCTCAAGCTCCAACCTGAAGGAATGTCCAACTCCCTATGTTCTCCAGCACCAACATGAAGGATGATACAACCTCGTTTCCTTGTCCCGTCCTGCCACCCTGAAATATAAGTGTAGACCAAACTGTCACTAACACAATCACTGCCATTGTCATTGTCATTGTCACTATCACTACCATTGTAAGTGTCACTGTCACATCAACCGGTAACCTATCACTTTATCCAACCTATAATTGTCACTGTACCATCAACCTGTAACTGATCATCAACATGAGCTATACCAAAACATGTACCATACCATCCATCAACTGTGTACCAACATATGTAGTATAACATGCAACAATCATATACCATAATATATGCCAAATGTAGATACCAAAACATCAATGATGAGTATCTAGTCATGTACCATGTACTAGAGCATCAATCACATATAAAACTAGTACCATATACCATAGCATCAATCATGTATAGACCTGTACCATATCATCAATGAAGTTCCTCAAAGAACCCAAGCATGTACCTCATGCATATTCCACCACACATCAAGTATATATCTCAACCATACATCCACATCTCAAAGATGAACCATAATAGTCATGTCATACAAGAGTATACCTCAATCAATCATGTACACAAGATGTGCCTCAATCATGTGCCAAACCAAACATATCTCAAATATGTACCATACAATAACCAAGTATAACCTTCACAACAAACACATAAGCATTCCTATACCTTTGTAGTTGACCTGATACACAGTATATATGACATGTAATCTTACTTCTAACTTCAGGGACATGGCACTAAAATTACCCCCAAATTTGTCTTGTCCTTGAAGGACTAATACATCTTGTCATGTGGGGCCTCGTGTGACAATCCCTAAGCAACCCATGGGGGTACCTCATAGGACACTAGTATTCTAACCCGCGGGGGTTAACTAAACTAGGGTTTCCTTAGAAAATTTCGCTCTCCTCTACAACCCTAAAACTCCTGTAGTTCTCACTTGTTGCTACCTCAAATTTCATCGTCTCAAAACTTTCCAATAGATCACTAGTTCACTAGAATATATTCACTAGAAAGAGTGAGTGAATGTACTTGTGACTGACTCCTTGAGGTGTATTTATACTTTTTTTGGGTATCCTCTTTCCTTAATATTAGGGGCTTCTTAACTTTCTTGTTACCACCACTTTACCCTTTCATTAAATACTTGTAACCAACTAGGGGCTTCTTGACCCTTCTTTGGGGATTCTAACTTCACAAGGCCATAACTCCTCAACCATGAGGAAATACATGGTGCACCACCTATCACTGTAAATGGCATGATGAGGACTATCTATCCATGAGTGATTTACATGCATTTACATCATCCTTCATGACCTTTTTCTTGATCAACTACAGGTTCCATAACCATACCATCGGGGATACCGGAATTCTTCAAGGTTTGACATCAATGAAAACCAATCTTTCAACAATATCCCACTTTGGAATTAATGGAAACACTAATGACATGGTAATACTCATGCTCCTACTCATTCTCTCCATGTGACCATCACTCCCCCTAGGACCATTTCTCCCCATGTATCCATGCACTTTTCTTTCTCTCTATTTCCATGCATCTGCTCTTTCTCTCCCCCTTTGACATCAATGGAAAATGGTAATTCTCCTTGGGGTTGCTCCCCCTATCTACAAGCCTCTGCTTTCTCTTCATGGTTCTTCATCATGTAAATCTATGATGTATATGAAAATAATTCAAAAGATTCGTTACTTCTCTCCCCCTATCTTACTATGTCCAAAGATGTGTGGATCACTGTGGGGTATAAAATACTCCAAATTTCTATCGAATATACTCAAAGGTCTCCCTCATAAGTGGTTTGGTGAATACATATACAATCTTCTCTTTTGTCCCAATATACTCTAGTGTGATGTTCTTATTTGTAGCATATTCCTGGAGAAAGTGATACTTGATTAGAATGTGTTTCGTCTTGGAATGCATCACTGGATTCTTGGAGATACTTATAGTGTTAGTGTTAGTGTTAGTGATACTTATACTGGATTCTTGGAGATACTTATTGAAATGGGCTCGTCGTACTTCACTTGTATATCCTTCAAGGTCTGCTTCATCCTAATAAATTTGGTTCAACATATTTCCACTGCAATATATTCTACTTATGTTGTGGATAAAGACATTGATGATTGTTTCTTGTTGAGCCATGATACAAGAAACTCACTCAGGTGGAAATTTTCTCCACTTGTACTCCTTCTATCATCAATTATTCCTTCCCAATATGCATCTGTGTAGGCAACCAAAGATAGATCATTCCCTTTTGGATACCATAATCCAAAATCTTTTGTTGCCTTGAGATATTTGAATATTCTCTTTACTGCCATAACATGTGTTTCTTTCGGCGTTGCTTGAAATCTCACAACATGTCCAACTGCTTGCATCACATCCATTCTCGACGATGTCATATAGACTAAGCTTCCAATCATTGATCTGCAGAGTATATGATCTACATCCTTAGAATCATCATCCTTTCTTAACTTGAAGCTAGTCTGCATAGGAGTACTCACGAGTTTGTAATCTTCCATTCCAAACTTATTTAGAATTTCTCTGATATACTTGGTCTAAGAGATGAAAATACCTTTTTCACACTAACATATCTGTAATCCCAAAAATAATTTCAAACCACCAATAAAATACATTTTGAACTCATTTTTCATATCTCTGGAAAACTTCTTACTCATAATGTCATCATCAATTCCGAAGATGATGTCATCAACTTAAACTTCTATTATTAATATATAGTCTTGATCCACTTTTGTGTAGAGATTGTTGTCGAAATTGCCCTTCCTAAATCCTTGTTGTTATAGATATATGTCCAGTCTTGAATACTATGCTCTGGGGGCCCTCTTGAGTCCATACAACACTTTCTTCAGCCTGAAAACATCATCTTCCTTTTATGATAGTAGGAATCCTTCTGACTTCTCGATGTAGACTTATTCTTATAATTCTCCATTAAGAAAGGTTGACTTAACATCCATATGATACACCTTGATTATTGTTGGATTACTGAGAGGGGGGTGAATCAGTAATAGAGAAATTTAATCATTTTTAACCATATATCCAATTTTTATATCAATGTAGCAGTATCATCCAATAATTGTAGAGTAAATAAGCAACGAACAAATGAACAATCATACACATACAAAGTACACCAGTGTTTTATGTGGAAACCCAAAGCAAGAGAAAACCACAGAATGATTTTTCTTATATGTCTTGAAGAATTACATTCATTGGACACACCAATTTCCTTTGTTTTCCAGCTGCAACTGGAAGGAGGCTCCAACCCCCTTGTTTCTCAGGATACAACCTAAGGGAAGCTCCAACTACCCTATTCTTTGGCTACAACCAGAAGGAGGATGCAACCCCCTATGTTTTATGGCTACAACCGAAAGGTGGCTACAACCACATGTCCTTGCCTCGTCCAACCACCCTAAAGTAGAAGTAGAATGATGGAACCAATATCACTATGAGATATACCTCTGTAAACATGTACCAATAAACTTGAACCATGCATCAACCTGTACCTCAACTTGTAATCAACCTGTACCATAAACAAGTGCATCAACCATGCACCAACTTGTACCAAACAATGTATAATCAATATGTACCATAAACAAGTGCATCCAACCATGTACCAAATATGTACCAATCATGTGTCAAATACCCATCAACTCTGACTCGTCAATATGTACCAAAATCATCAACTATACACCTCATGTATGTGCCAATTCATCAACTACTTGTCTCAACCATGTACCCAAAATGTACCTTAACCAAAATCCCTCATCAATTTTATCATCCAAATATGATTTGTAACTTTGTAATAAACCTGGTGTATATGATCACATACCTGCAAACCTTCCTTAACTTTCACAACAAGAGACTATCATTTTCATCAAACTTTTCTTTAGTCTCACATGACTAGTTTGGGATTAGTCAACAACCCTAACTTGAAATAATCATAACTATATACCTGTAATGAATAAAGATCTAAAAATAGTACACAATGTTCTTCAGTTTTTTTTATGCAATTCCTCCAGATTTCACTACTTGAAACCTCTCATAAAAGGATTTATAGAAAAAATGGCATACCTTGTTGAATTATGGCTTATTCTAGAGAGTGACCTTGTAGAGCGTGCCCCGCATGAAATATTTGTTTAATGGATATGAAAATATTACACAGAATACTACAGACTATAATATAACCAACACATTTTTTATTACTAAATTTGGATCTGTTATGAAGAAGTTATGACGTTTTTACCTGAAACACTTGTTTTAGACTAGTTTCAGGACTAGCCACAAACCCTATTTTCCACGGAGTGTAACTCCAAAAGTACAACGACCCACAATTTGAAATTTTTACCACATATACTTGGATATGTTTCCTCAATGGCCTATCAATTTCACGGTCTGAATCATTATAGAAAATAATTTATTGCGAAAATGGTGAGATGACCTGTAAATAACATACCTTAGAAAGCATCATCAAAATAATTTATCCTCCCTTGAATTCCGACCTTATTTTCTTCACCTTCCCTCTGAAATTCAGCTTAGATATCCTTTGGTTACCTCATTCGCCTATAGATATTCAATATTCTCAAGTGTTATATAAAATTAGAGAGCCTTGCCTCTTATTTATGCTCTCCAAGTAGCTTCCTTACAAGCATCGTCTAGGTCACTTTGCCCACTTTCCTTATTTTAGGGTTAACCCACTTCTAATTTATCCATTAAATTTATTATTTAAATAATTTATTTTGTATTCACTTTGAATTATAGTACACTCATCACTTCACATTATTATTTACCTTCTAAAATCTCTTAAACCACTTCGACTACTTTGACCTTTTGGGGCTTCTAGATGACATATGAGGGTCCTCCAACTTCGTAAGGCCATAACTCTCAAACGATGAGGAGTTATGTGACATTCCACATACCACTAGAAATGGAATGACATGTAATATCCATATAGAATAGTCTTACCTGCAAATATATCAAAACTCATACCATTATCCATCAAACAAACTTGGGTCCATTACCCAAACCTGGGTTCTCTAACTTCGCATGGCCATAACTCTCTAACCGTGAGGAGTTATGTGACGTTACACATACCACCGAAAATGGAATGACATGTACTATCGATATATAATAGTATTACGTTCAAATATATAAAAACTCATACCATTATATATGAAACATCCTTGGGTTCATTACCCAAACTTGTGTGCTACCAAAATTCACTACCGTACTTTCTTCAAGGGTTGACATCAATGAAAACCAACCTTAATCAACAATATCCCCCTTTGGAATTGATGGAAACACTCTGATGCAATGCTGAAATCATTTCATGCAATATTGAAGTCATATCATTCATTCTTCCCCTCGAACCATGCCTTTTTCCTCTGCATCTTCGTGACCATTGCTCCCCCTAAAATCATGCCTTTGTCTTCTGCATCTGATAAATCTCACCCCCTTTTTCATCAATGGAAAAGGTATCTTTCCATCTAGGGTTTCTCCCCCTAACTGAATTGTTCTCTTTATGGTGCTTCCTCGTGTACATCTAGGACATATAAGATAATCATTCAAAAGCATTCATTTTGGAGAAGAAATAACTCTGAGTCTCTGGCGAAGATACTCAAAGGCTTCCCGTGGAAGTGGTTTTCTAAAGATGTCTTCCACTTGTTATTTTGTGCCCACATACTCAACTCTGATGTTCTTTTCTGCAACATGTTCCCATAGAAAGTGATACTTGATTGGAATGTGCTTCATCTTGGAGTACATCATCGGGTTCTTTGAGATACTGATGGCACTTGTATTATCACAATAGATTAGAATGGGCTCATCATACTCAACCAGTATATCTGTTAGATTTTGTTTCATCCAAAGAACCTGTGTACAACATGTTGTTGTTGCAATATACTCTACCTCAGTTGTAGATAGAGATACTGATGATTGTTTCTTTCTTAGCCATGATACTAAACACTCACCCAAGTAGAACGTTGCTCCACTAGTGCTTCATTAGGCATCAATACAACCTGCCCAATCTGCATATACGTAGGCAATAAGAGATAGATCCTTTCCTTTTGGATACAATAATTTAAAATCTTATGTTCCTTTGAGATATCTGAAAATCCTCTTCACTGCTAACACATGTGATTCTTTTGGTGTTGCTTGAAATCGTGCCACCTGCCCAACTGTCTGAATTACATCTGGTCTAGATGTTGTCACATATAGTAGGCTACCAATAATTGACCTGTATTTCCTCTGATTTGTAGCCTTTGAATCATCATCCTTGCTTAACTTGCAACTGGTTTTCATGGGAGTGATAACTGGTTTGARATCTTCCATTCCGAACCTCTTTAGTATTTCTCTTATATACTTGGTTTGAGAAATAAAAATTCMTTGGTTTCTTTGACGTATCTAAAGTCCYAGAAAGAAGGATAGTTCTCCAAGTAATGACATTTCAAATTCATTCTGCATATCCTTTGCAAATTTTTGGCTTAACTTGTCATCATCACTACCAAAAATAATATCATCAACATAAACTTCAATTAATAAAATACTATCTTGACTTACCTTGATGTAGAGGTTGTTGTTTGCACTTCCTTTTCCGAACCCTGTCTATTGTAGATATTTAACCAGTCTAGAGTACCATGCTCTAAGAGAATGTTTTAGACCATACAAGGCCTTCTTTAATTTACACACATAATCTGCGTTCTCTGACAACTGAAATCCTTATGGTTGTTCAATGTAGACTTCTTCTTCAAGTTCCCCATTCAGAAAAGTTGATTTTACGTCCATCTGATACACTTTAATATTTTGGGAGCATGCATAAGCTAAAAGAAATTGGATTGCTTCCATTCTGGCAACTGGGGAAAATGTCTCTTCAAAGTCGATTCCTTCAACCTGTGCATATCCTTTACATACCGATCTAGCTTTGTTCCTTGTAACATGTCTATCTTCATTCAATTTATTCATGTATACCCACTTTGTGTCAATCACATTCTTATCCTTTGGTCTTGAAACCAATTCCCAAATGTCATTTTTCTCTTCTTGATCCAATTCTTCATCCATGGCCTTGTTCCAAAATTCATCCTTGTTGGCCTCTTCAAAATGGGTTGGTTCAATCGTAGATGTGAGTTCTAGGTGCGTTTGTTCTGGTGAATGGATTCTTCTTCTAGTATCAACTCATGTGTCTTTGTTTCTGATAATCTGATCTGAAGAATGATTCTTCTGTACTCGTCTGCTAGGTGTTGTTGGAGTTACTTGTTGAACTTACTCTTCTATTTCTATCGGATCCTCTTCGTCTTCCCCTTATTTTTCATCTTTTGTTTCTTCTTCATAAAGTTGTTCCATTGATTCATTTTCTTCTTCCTTTAATTCTTGTCTACCTGTTTCATCAATTGTTACCTTGATTCATTCCACCACTTTGTTCAATCTCAGGTTGTAACACTTGTATGTTTTTCTTGTACTTGAGTAACCAACAAGCAATCCTTTATCCACACGAGAGTCAAACTTTCCCATTATGCCATCTTCTCTTATGATGTAGCATTTTCTTCCAAAAACTCTGAAGTGCTTTACATTTGTTGGTCTTCCTTTCCATAGCTCGTAAGGATTTTTGCCAGTGTTGTTTCTGAGAGTTAATCTGTTTTGAATGTGAACTGTTGTATGCACTACCTGTGTCCAAAAAATATATGTCAATTTGGAATCCATTAGCATTGTTCGATCCATTTCATGTATTGTCCTGTTCTCTCTTTCAACAAATCCATTATGTTGAGGTGTCCTAGCAATGGAGAATTGCCTTTTTATTCCATGATTGTTGCAGTAGTCCATAAATTCCTTTGAAGTGAAATATCCTCCATTATCATCTCTCAAGCATTTGATTTTTGAATCCATTTCATTTTCAACCATTTCCTTGTAGATCTTGAAGTTTTCAAAAGCTTCCGACTTATTCTTGAGAAAGCAAACTGCGGTCATTCTTGTATAATCATCAACTAATAACATAAATTATTTCTCACCTTTTAATCCCTTTGTTGTAGTCGGTCCAACTAGATCAGTATGCACAATTTCCAGTATTCTTTTCATTGAATATTCCTTTGATTTGAACCTAGTCTTTGTTTTCTTTCCTTGTTGACAATGCTTGCATAAAGTGTTGGTTGGTTTCATGATCTATGGTATTTCTCTAAATGCTTCTCTTTTTCTGACTTTTAAAAGGTTATCAAAATGTATGTGACCCATTATTTTGTGCCATAGCCAACTTTCATCTTCCTTTCCTAGACAACACTTTTAATTTCCAATTTCACTTAACACATATATGTTGCTTGAAGTTCTTGTAGTTGTAGCAATCAATTTTCCTTAACCTTCTTTTCTTATCTCGTACTTTTGTGAATTGAAAGTAACTTTATGACCTTGGTCACACATTTGACTCACACTTAGAAGATTATGTTTCATATCTTCTACTAGTAGAACATTTTCTACCTTTGTATTCTTGTTCCCAATTATGATTGTGCATTTTCCAATGATTTTGGTTAAATCATCATTTCCGAAGGAGACTGGTCCATCTCTTTCCTTTCGTAATGTAAGAAAACTATCTTTATCACTTGTCATGTGTTTTGAACACCCACTATCAACATACCAACCATGTTTCTTCTGCTTGGCTTGTATAGCGAGTGTGCATTCTTCATTGTTATATTGATCCTTCTTTCTTATCCATGTCCTTTTCTGAGGTTCATCTATGTGACTATTGTTATTCTATTGTGTTTCTCTAGGAGGGATTGTCATTCTGCAATATTTGGCCATGTGTCCAAAACAGTTGCATCTGTAAGATTCCACTTCAGTTTGATACCTGGGAGTTGAAGATCTTCTGAAAGGAGGTACTCTTATGAATTCTTCTTCTTCCTGAGGCTTATATGCCGGTTGTTGGTTCTGAAATCTGAACCTTCTTGGTGGAGGAGTGTCCCTGTAATATTCCTTATAGATATTCCTATCCCCCTTGATTGTTTCTACAAATATTTTAGGATATGTTTCTTGCTCTTTTGTTTTGGAGCTTGATCCTTTTTCTATCTGATTGTATCCAAGTCCATACTTGTTATGATAAGATTTTTTACTGTTGATAATTTCATCCAAAACTTTTGAGTTGTTTTGCATATTTTATTTTGAAGATCCTTTCTTAATGTGACAATATTTGCTTCCAAATTTCCAATGATCTTGTCTTTTTCTTCTAGTTGTTCTTTGAGTGCTTCTTCAATTATTTTATCTTCTTCTATTTGAACCTTCAAATTTGTAATCATCGGTTCTAGTTCTTGAGTGTCTTCTTTCTTGTCTAGTTTTGCTTGTAGTTTCTTGTTTTTCTTCTTTTCTCTTTTGATAACTTATATGGCACACATTAATTCCTGTCGGTAGTCAACTTCTGCCTCTTCAATTTCTTCTTCGACTTCTTCATATTCTTCTTCGGCTTCTTCATATTCTACTTCAGAGTCTTCTTTATCAGAGTCTTCTACTGCCATGAATAGAACTCTTTTTGTCTCACTGTCACTGACTTCATCTTCATCTGATGATGAGATGTCTTCTTTGGTGCATAATTTTTTCTTGAAAACTTTCTTTGTAGTTCTTTTTCCTTTATATGTTTGTATGCCTTTTGAGTAACCTTCATCATTTCTTTTTTTCTTATAAGGAAATTTTTTATCAATATGACCAATACCATCACAATTAAAACAAATTAAAGGAAGCTTACCTCTATACCTATCGTTGGTTCCCTTGTTCAGTCTTTTGACAAAGTTGGCCACTTCTTCATCATCTTCCAATACGTCACAGTTGTTTCTATGTTCTTATTTTTTCCTTCCCTTTTGCTTTGACTTTTTGGATTCTTTGAAGGCTACTTCTTTTATATCTGGATTTTCCTATTTAGTTTTCATTTCATATGTTGTGAATATTCCATGTAATTCGTCCATGCTTATTGAGTTTAGATCTGATCTTTCTTCTAAAGTTGATATCTTAGGGTCAAATCTCATAGGAAGAGATCTTAGTAATTTTTGAACAATTACAGATTCTTTGATTTCTTCTCCCAATCCTATGATTGCATTTATTATTTCATCAACTCGTAAAAAGTAAGATACAATATTCTCATCTTCCTTCATCTTAAGTTGTTCGAACTGAACTATGTAAGTTTGAAGCTTTGTTGCTTTGACTTTTGAATCTCCTTCATAAATATTTTGAAGTTTTTCACAAATATATTTAGAGGATTTACAATTTGAAACTTTGGTGAATATTGTTTCACTCATACCATTCAGAAGTGCATTTTTTTTCTTTGGAATTATTCTGACCGAATTTCACTACTTTGTCATTTGTTTGTGGAACTTCTAGTGTTGTGTATCCATCTACAATTGATTGTCGAATTTAAAATCCATGTGCCTGTATATATGTTTCCATCCTTATTCTCCAAAATGTATACTTATGTCCATTGAACTATGGTATTCCATTTTTATACAAGTTGTTTCTCTCCATGATCTAGCTTTCAGTGGCTAAACTGATTTCTGAAGGAACCTACTCTGGTACCAATTGTTAGATTACTGAGAGAGGGGGTGAATCAGTAATAGAGAAATTTAATCCTTTTTAACCATATAATCCAAGTGTTATACCAATGTAGCATTATCATCCAATAACTGCAGAGTAAATAAGCAACAAACAAATGAACAATCATCCACATACACAGTACACTAGTGTTTTACGTGGAAACCAAAGCGGGAGAAAACCACGAAATGTTTTTTCTTATATGTCTTGAAGAATTGCATTCATTGGAAGCACCAAATTCCTTTGTTTCCCAGCT
>SNQJ01S0080939.1:35578-47240 GCA_010110895.2 Picea sitchensis | reverse complement strand
ACAATCTCATATGGCGGGACGAGAAAAACAATTATTTTATTAACCTCAAAATGATACCTTACAATGATAAAGTCGGTTACTGCTCCTCGATCCTGGTCATGGGCTCTTCTTCCATTGTCTTCCAACTGCTTTGCTCTATACTTCTCTTTGCACAAGGATGGCTAAAGGTTGGGACAAGGGGAATGATCAATCGGGTATAGTTTCTTTATTATGATTCTCCTCCTTTCAAATGGGACCCCTAACCCTTCTTTTATGGGCTAGAAGAAGCTAGGTATTTGGTCGAGTGACCGGCCATGCATGGCCGAAAGGTTTAGTTAACTTACCCAAAGTTGTGTGTTATGTCAACAACTTTCCTTTTTCCGTGCTTTTGTAGGTACATGCGGGTTGTCTTGGGTCAGCTAGCGAGTACACGCGTGCAGTAATGGAGTAGAGCATGTGGGTCTTTATAAAAGGGGATTTTAAGAAGAGTTGTTCAACAGTGTTTTGGCAAAGAAGGAATATGAGATGTCCTGATGCCAGGTAAGCATGTCTGGTGAAAATTAGGGTTATAACAGATGTCCCCTAATGTGTGAGGTCAGAAGAGCATCTGATGGCCAAAATACATTAACAATCTTCACCAACGTTCCAAACAAGTGAGCCCAGGGACCAGAAATCATGAGGTGTCGTCTGCAAAATAATAATTGTCTCACCGAGGCGGGCATACCCATGCTTGGGATAAAATTAAATCATGGCTACCAATCAAATACACTGTAGATCCATGTCATATAACTATATAAAGTGTAGCCATGAGCAATACACAGTGGAGCTACATCTCGAAATCAAAAAGATATACATTTAGAGTATCCATCTTCTGGAAGCTGATAAGGCTTGATGGTTGGAGACAAGGTCTTCAGAGCTCGAGCAACAACTTCAAAATCTTCAAAACTTGGGCAGGAGTGTAATATGAGTGTACGACTTCACTACCCATAGGTCTTCAATGGCTCGTCGGTCATGGACTAGAGAATCTTGATTATCAGATTGAAGGCTTCATTGATTTCGAACAAAGACTTGATTGGACGTTCAGGATGGTCAGGCATGAGGGAAAGTGACAAACTGTAGGGGGGGCGACTCAAGCTTGGTAAAAACTTCCCTTGGACAATAGCATGACAAATTATGAGACTCAGGCAGCATGGCATTAACATAAGTTTACGAGGCAGAAGGCAACGCAAACTCTCCATATGTTTGGCAAAATAACCAAATGGAGGAGGACACATCTCTATGTAGCAAGAACAACTTCCTAAGGTCATATTAAATATCAGGGTTTGATGAACAAATGGACCAATGTGCTTTATCCAAGGGTGACTCATTGTGCTACCAATAAAAAGAAAATACTTTTCCCTTCCTCTTTTTGGGGTATATTTGATTTTTTTTGTCTTTTTCAATAATTTTGGAAAAAGAATAAAAGAATGCTACTTTACAAAGGAGGGATGAGTGTTGCAAACATACAAGTTCGAGGTGCAAGGACAAGACTGATGTTCAAAGTAAGGACAGTCGGGAAAAACCCTCCAGGGGCCAAAGGTGTCAAGACGCAGAGGCAAAGTGCTACAGGGCTTGCATATAGGGCATGCTTTAGATGGTTTAGTTGAGAGGAACATGGAGTCAGCATTAGGCCAAAGACGTGGGTATGCAAATGTGATTAATAAAACACACAATGGTAACATCCTTCGATGTAATTTTAACGAGCCTAGAGAAGGTAAGCTCAACGGTTTTTCATATTTAGAGAGTCTGAAAAACATAAAAGGAGACTCCACTGGGGTACCTTTTTCGAAGATAGTCTAGTCGGTTCAAAAAAGGGGTAAATCAACACCGAAAAAACGTATATTCAAAACCATTTTAATGAGTGTGATAAAGACAAGATCACTCGGCCATTTTTTCATTTTTAAGGAGTCTGAAAAAAGCTTAACTATGGACTCCATCAAGAATGTTCTTCTAGACCATTTTAACGAGTGTGAAAGAATAAAGCCACTCGGCGATATTTTTAATTTTAGGGAGTCTGAAAAGAGCTTAACTATGGACTCTGTGGGGGTTCCTTTTTCGTACATTTAGTCCCTCAGACCCGAAAAATGGTTAAAATGATACCTGGGGGTACTCTTCTAGAGAACTGAAGTTCCTTAGAGTATACCTTTGTTTGTACAGTTGACCGTCTGGACCGAAAAAGGGGTAAACTACCGCTGGATAGACGTGACTTCAAATTTCAGTTTAACGAGCGTGAAAAGACACAAGATCACTCGGCAATCTTTTCATGTTTAGAGGGTCTGAAAAAGGGCTTAAAAGAAGACCCGTTATGTTTTTTGGGAGTCTTGAGGGTGAGGTCAAGAGTGAAAAGGAAACATGCAAATGAGTCTCAAACTCGTAATCAGAAAAAAACTATGGAGGACTCCCGAGCATATAGTCATTAGTGACAGCATGGACACTGTCATGCAACTAGGATCTACCTAGGGCATCCATGTTATGGTAGGCTCTACCACCAAATTACAACACTTCTAAAGAAGTAATGAGGGTTCCATGTCGTACCTCGGTGGGATCGATCATATGACAAAGAGGAAAAGATAATGAGATGCAGAAAGTGGGGGTGGAATCCTGACTTAAATGCAATGAGCTGGAAAAAATGAATTTTTACCAAACGAATGTCCAAACGCTCAAATATCAAAAACATTTCCAAATACCCAAAGGAATACCCCCCTTTATCATCCAAAGAAAACTCTTGAACCATCTTAAATGATTTTCAGTTTAGAAAAAATGACAAAAGGGTCCGAAAATTGACAAAAAAAAGGGCCAAAAAACTCTATAAATAGAAGTTGGCAACTCATTATCACCATTGTTAATTCAGAAATTGACTAAAAGCTAAAACTACCCCTTTGTGAAAATAATTGATTCTGGGAGCTTCGGTGGACGAAACAACCATCTGCTTGGACCAAGTAAGTATAAACTCTCTCCTCTTGCAATTNGACAGGTTGTGTGTACACTCGGGTAGAGGAAAAACTGCACACGTGTACATGTGACTATCATCATTACAGCCCGCGTGGACCCTTTATTTAATGGAAAAAAAAATTAAAAAGCAAGGGTTAACCCTCCTAAACTTTTCTTTTGCAAGATGTATGTTCACTGGAGGGAAAGAGAGCATGGGGAGATTAGTGAGTTGGTCGGGGAAGACCCCAATTTTGTTGTTGCCTTAATGTTATGTGGGTTTCTCAAGTTCTTCCTATGTCCTTTTATGCGAGCACAACCTACGCTACTGAATGCCTTAATTGATTATTGGCATCCTGACGCAGAGGCCTTTATGTTAGAGGGGCAGTCACTGGTGCCTACTACAGAGGACATATATTTTTTGACTGGCCTCTCCAGGAGAGGAGAACCAGTCAATTTTTGGACATTTCCTTTGGGGCCTCATAACATATTAGAATTGATAGAACTTTATTGTGAGGTTGGTACAAACTGATCGAGCACTCAGGTGCCAATAAGAAAGATCATTGATTTATCACTGTAGGCGATTGTGTTTCTTATTGGGTGGATGAGTAGTTCTGGAGCTCTACATTAGGTGTCCCATGCACAGATGAACTATGCAATCCAGTGCTTAAATGCACAGATATTTGACTGGAGCACTACACTGTTGAATTGTATGAAGAGGCAGCTGACAGATTGTCGGTTGCGGTCGTAGAGGAACTTCGGGTTCGGGATGATTCTATGCTCGTTCTTCTTTGAAAGAGTTCCTAGTTTCAGTCCTCGAGTGGTGGTACGAGGATATCAGGCCTCTCTTCCTGTGGTTTGCATATGGGCAGTGTTGTTGCCACGACAGAGTGGTGGAAGGACCAATGAGTCCTTTGATGATGACTTCTTTGCTTGGTTGTTGCGACAGATCCCAGTCATAGAGGATTACCCTTATGCTGGGATTGATTTCTCAAGAGATCCTGAGATACCGATACCTCCTGGCGAGAAGATATGGGTAAGTTTGCATCATTTTTTTTTTTTTTTGTGAAACGTATGTAATTTTTATGTTGTTTTTTATATATATCATTTTTTTTTATACCAGACTATTTGACAGATATGTGTCTATTATGTGCAGATGTGGGACCAGTGCGACCTGTGGATTACATGAGGAACAGGCATCGTCCTCAACTAGGGGCTGCACCTGCTGCCGCAGGGGGACCAGCAGCAGCAGGAGAGCTTCTAGCCGGTGAGGCTGAGAGGGTTTTGAGACGAGTCGAGCGAAACTTTACCTCGCTAACCCACACACTCCCTATGGAAAATATTGAGGAACTGCCACCATCT
This sequence comes from Picea sitchensis, assembly GCA_010110895.2. Lineage (NCBI taxonomy): Eukaryota > Viridiplantae > Streptophyta > Pinopsida > Pinales > Pinaceae > Picea > Picea sitchensis. The sequence goes on along the minus strand of SNQJ01S0080939.1, from coordinate 42,932 downwards.
ATGCAACCTCATGTAGTGGGGGCACCACGGACATGGGTCCGACTGTTTCAGTGTTTTGCAAACGTTGTTGATCATTACAACAGGGCCCATAGGCCCTGACCTTAGTTAGTCTAGACTTTTCATGTGCCAGGAGCACTACTTGTATATATTTTTTGAGAGCATAAGCCCCATGACTCATTACTGGTCATATTTTTGAGGTGCTTGCGTCCACCTATGTACTCTGATGATTATGATATTATATACGGATTTTTATGTATTTTTGTGTCTTATGGATCATATTTGCCTTTAAAAATGTATTTTACATGTTTATGTGTATGTCTTTTATATGTGCGTGAGATGCCAGTCTAAAATTTGATTAGCTAGAGTATCTATAACTTGGTTTAATCTCCTAGGAACATGAAAATATGTAATATAATCAAAGCTTCGTTCTAAGAGACGTACCCTAAGGAATCGTTGGCGTAAAGTTGGATCATGAACACGGTAAACTCTATTTAACTAAGACACAACTAGTTGAGCATCTAAATAGACCTGGAGATGAGAGATACAAAATGACAGGGCGTCACGAAGCAACTCAATAATTGCACTGTACTCAATGACATTGTTTGTGGTGTCACCTAAGCATATACCTCCGGAAGATAATAACTGGCCTCGAGGTGTAAAAATTACCCAAGATGTGGAGAAAAGCCTCCAAGTGTGCCGGCTAGCACCATATGCATACCCAATGAACACCTCTGATTCACTTGACAACTGCCACATTGACAAAAGATAACATCAAAAATGACATGTCCATAATACTAAAAGAAACTAGAAATTAATAGTACAAAGACTACACATATGTTACAAAAAGTTACCCAAGGTGACCTACTTATGAGTAATACTTCTTGAGGTAGAGCCCATTTCTAGGCTCCGCCAAATCATTTCCCTCAAATTCAGCCAGACGATAAGCGCCCTTTTTTAGAACATCTTTTACGATGAAGGGTCCAAACCACATGGGTTTGAATTTTCCTACCCCCAGGGGATCCTTATCTTAATCATAGACTAGGACAAGGTCGCCTTCAGAGAAAACCTGAGGACGAATGGACCGATCATACCAACACTTGACTTTATGTTTGTGAGCCTCATTGGCCAGGGCCGCATCACGACGCTTCTCATTGAGCCGCTCAAGGTATAATAATCGTTCTTCAAGTGGAGAAGTGCCTGGCAATAACTGTACTGTCAATTTTAGGGATGGGATTTGACATGCTATAGGCAAGACTGCTTCCAGCCCGTAAACGAGTTGAAATGGTGAGAAGCTAGTTGCAGTCTTAATAGACATTCGGTAAGCCCATAATGCCGAGTATAAAATCAAATGCCAATTTGACTTGGTTGAGTTGATCATTCGTTGTAGGATGGTCTTAAGAGTTTTATTTACAGCTTCCACCTGACCATTTGCTTGGGGGTACTAGGGTGACGAATGTTCTTTCCGTAACCTAAGCGTTGATGTTAACTCGGTCATCATCTGGTTCTGAAAGTGATTTCCATGGTCAGTGACAATCTCTCTCGGGACATCGAACCTTGTTATTATCTGGTTGAATAAAAAGAGAGTTGCAGTCTCCCCATCATCTTTAAACGTTGGCATAGCTTCGAACCACTTCGTGAAGTAGTCTACGGCTACAATGATATAATGGTACCCCCTAGCTGAAGGAGGGTTGCATGTAGTGTAATCAATCCCCCACTTGGTGAAGGGACCAACTGTGATGATAGGAAACATGGGAGTGGGATGTGCCCTCATCTTCCGAGAAAAGATTTGACATAGGTGTCACTTCTTGACCAATTTGATACAATCTTTGATTAGTGTCGGCCAAAAGTAACCTCCTCATAAAATATTTTGGATTGTTTCCAACCCAGACAAATGACCGCCACATGCTTCAGTATGGCAATCATTAAGCACGATAACTACTTCTTTGTGAGTGAGGTATCGGCGCAGGATGCAGTCTACACCTCTCCAATATAACGTATCATCAAGTATAAGATAATTCTTAGCCTGATGGCATATACGGAGACGCTCATCACGAGAAGAAGAGGTGGGGTACTTCAAAGTCTGGATATATATAAGTATATATTCGTACGAGGGATCTGAAGATGCGATAAAAAACATATCTCTTGTGATAGGCGACTCTTTGGGCATAAAATCACCTAACTCAACCGGAAGTTCCGAAATAAGTTCTGTGAAGACCAGTGACTTTTTGGATTTCGTTGAAACAAAATCTAAGTCGAATTCTTGGAGGACGACTATCCATCTACTGATATTTCCGCCTATTACCCATCATGTCAACACGTATTGAAACAGATTCACAACGGCAATGACGGTGTTCTTGCGAAACAGAACATAATGACGGAACCGTTGAACAGCATGGACTGCTACCAGCGCAAGTTTTTCGATATGAGAATAATTGAGTTCTGGTCCGACTAGGCCTCGGCTCAGGTAATAGATCACATATTTTGAGAACAAATCATTTTCCTAAACTAAGACCATGCCAATGGTTGACTCTGCTGCAGCTAGGTATAATAAGAAATCTTTGTTATAGTTAGGTGGCCAAAGCAAAGGGGCAGTTGTGAGGGCATGTTTCAATGCTTCGAAAGAGCGTTGAGCAGCATCGTCCCAATAAAAAGGAACATATTTCTTCAGTAAGCGCATAAATCCCTTTGTGATCTTAGCATAGTTGGCGATGAAACGCCTTAAAAAATTCGTCTTGCCCTGTAGACTCTGAAGTTGAAGGACTGTGTGTAGGGGAGGCAACTGAATTATTGCCTCAACCTTGAGAGGATCGACCATGATCCCTGTTGTTGACAATATGAAACCTAACAAACATCTTGATGTTATGCAAAAGCTGCACTTGTTTGGATTCAAGCGAATCCAGAAGTAGTGACATCGCTCAAAGATAAGTTGGAGGTGTGTGGGATGATTCGTTCTCTTGCGAGATCGAGATGCTAAATCATCTAAATAGGCCTCGACTATATGCTTGAGATCATGGAAAGCAAAAGACATGGCCCGCTGAAAGGTCGCTCCAACATTTTTGAGACCAAAGGCCATCTTACGATACGTGAATCTACCCCGTGGACAAATGAATGTCATTTTGTGTTGGTCTTCGGGTTTGATTTGTATTTGATTATATCTCTAAAAACCGTCCATGAAAGAGAAGGCCTCACAACCTGCACATTCATCAATTATCTGGTCGATGAATGGTGTGGGAAAATTATCTTTTGGAAAAGCCTTGCTCAAATCACGGAAGTCCGTACATACATGAATCGTGCCCTGTTTCTTATTGACCGGCACAGGATTTGACACCCATTGGGTCAAATGGATAGGATAGATAAAATTGGCTTTTAGAAATTTCTCAACTTCAACCTTAATGGCTACTGCTTTCCTGGGATTAATTGGATGAAGCTTCTGCCAAACAAGCTTGGCATCTAGATAAGTTGTGATTTCATGTTCGAATATTTTTGGATCGATGCCTAGCATTTCCTTGTAAGACCAGGCAAAAACATCGCAGAATTCTTTAAATAGATCTATGTAGATTTGAATCTCTCCGGGGGAATAGTCAGCTCCGATGAAAACATTCTCCACGACGCTAGGGGTTCTAGAGATATTGATCGGTATGGTTTCAACGATAGTTTCCATATTACCCTCATCATAAACCTCATGTGTAGCTAAGGGATTAATAGGACAAGACCTATCTCCAGTCATAGTCAAGGTGAACTCTCCGGCTTCAATTCTTCTTAACTCTGGGAGGAAGTATGATCTGTGATGGAGATCATCCCAGGGTTTGTCTGGACTAGTCATTACTTCAATTACTGCTTCATCAGAGGGCAAGACTAAGTCTAACGAATCGATGTTAGCGAGAGAACCTTGAGCCCAAATAGGCTCTAGAATCGGATCTAACTTTTGTGCAGGAGTTGGATCTGTGTCGGCCGAAGCTTGTTGGACTAAAGAGTATGCTACTTCAGCTATGGACAAGGGCATGGACATTCTAGGGTGCCCTGTCCCTTCCATCATGGTTGATGGGAAAGGAAGTATCCACGGATCGTTGAAGTAAGTTGTGCGAAAAGACAAAACTTGGAAAATCTCAACCTTATGGTGGTCGGATATGAACTTGGCATTGCCTTGAGGGGGTGGGTAATTGAAGGTACCCATCAAATATGGGCACAAACCAACCCCTACGTTGACTATTCCTGGTTGGATATTTTTAATCATCGGGACCGCAGATACCCCCAATGAAGGGTCAGGTCTGGAGAAAGACAATTGATCAATGGTCACAATCTAGTCCTCGTGTGGAAACAACAAGACCCGAAAAACTGTAGCAACCACTGCTTGCATGGCGTAAGTCCAACTCCTTCCTAACAAAATATTGTAGTCAAGATACACGTCGACTACTTCTACCTCGATGCACACGGCCTTCCCTCTTAACTGCACGGGGAAAGAGGGAATGATACCATGTGGTCGAAACAAACAACCATCGAAAGCAGTGAGAAGAGTAGGTGATGGAGACAAAACGGGTTGGCCAATGGCCTTCCAACATGCCAACGACATAACGCATGTCGAGGTGCCCTCATCAACCACCATGTGGAAAATATTTCGAGTAAAAGTTTTTGTGGGGTGAGCCACTACTCTTTGAAATGCTACATGGTAAGGCAGATGAGGTTTTAAGTCGGTTGTATCTAGCATGATTGTACCCGGATTACAAGTCTTGGTAGATCCTAAAGCGACTAACAAAGCTTTCCTCTGGGAAGGGCATCTTTGGAGGACCTCCAAAGTGGACATCGCACAAGGGGTTTGAGAGAAATCCTCCACCACAAAATAGTTTTGGGCGGCCCTTGCATTTGGGTTGTGAGAATATTTTTTGAACATGCCTTTTGGGATGCGTGTCATTGTTTCACCCAAAGTCTTCTCGATCTCGAGAGGAAGAGATGGGAGTTCGACTTCTTTTCCCTTCTCAGAAGTGCTTGGTTTACTATAGTCATGTGCTCTAGTTGATATAAAAGCATCACCCTTCATCATATACACATTCGCGAATGCGGGATTGTTCGAAGATGAAGAGGGTCCTTGACTGCCCCCTTCCACGCTTGTAGAGGCTTGGGTTAGGTTTTTCCCATGTTGAAATGGATTGGTTAACATGGCAGGTTGTTGTTGTGTCACAAACTTTTGGGCCTCTGCAAGCTGAGGACATTGGTGGGTTGGGTGGTCTTCCGTGCACAGGTTGCATGGATACCTCACCTTTCATTTCTTAGTGTTACCCCTGCCAGCATTATTAGTGGTTTTCTTATCCCCCTTACCCTTCTTTCATTGTTTTTTCTTTCCTTTAGGCTGTTGGGTGGCCTTTGGATTTGTCGATTTCACTATGTGTACATCCAATGTTTAGGTAGGGGGAGCAGCCAAAATAGTAGTTTGGTTGGCCGTTGTGTGTTGTATAGACAATTGTTGCAATTGCTTCATCAATTGCTCAGCGAGATTTGTTTGTGTTGAACCAACAATACCATCGGCATGTGGCCTAGCTCTCTATCTGGTTTTATCAAGTATTGAGTGTGGTGCATCTAGCAAGATCTCGTATAATAAACCGGACTGAGAATAGATTAGCTCAAGATATTGAGCTCTCATGATGGCGTCTTCTTCGGAAAACACTCCTGACGTCGTGACATCTTTGGATAATTGTGGGACCAAAGATTTAAGGAACCACTCGAGCAGGAATGCCGGTGGGACTGGCACCTTAATTAAATTCTTCTGGAATCTCCATTCTCGGATGTGATCAGAGATATGGTCCTCTTTTGTCTGTGCGAAATTGGCCAGCAATTATGTGCCAGCGTCGTATCTCATAGGTAATTGGAAATGGTTTAGGAAAGCCATTGCCAATTCATCGAAGGAAGAGTATCTTGAGCGGTCGAGCTCAATGTACCATTTTGCGGCACTCCCAATGAGAGTATGTTGAAACAATCGCAACTGTATGGAGTCATATTTCAATGAGTTAGATGAGCACCAAAGATGGAAGGTGGTCACATGATCTCCTATATCTTCGTTAGGCTTGGCCTCGAACTTTGGTATGTCCGAAGGCAACTTCGTCAACATAGGGGGCCAACGCGGATCGTGACAGATAGGGTCATTCAACAACCTTGTCAAGTCTGGCAAATGCAAGGTTGCTAGGAAAGGTAGTTTAGGTTTTTGGTGATAACCATGGAAAAAGGGACCTGGAGTTTGATTGGCACCAGGTTGCCAGGAAAAGTTCGACTGTTGGCCTGGGTTCTGGTAAAAACCATGGCCATGACCAGCATATGGATTCTGTGTGTGAGGAGACATCATCGGTTGATTCCCAAAATAGGATGTTGATGGTTGGGCGTGCATTACATTCAGAGGACTTTGGGAAGGGTTTCCCCATGCCGATCCCATGGGAATAGGCATAGTACCTTGTTTGGGGTTCCATTGGTTGTGAAAATAATTGCCCCAGATCATCATTCCTGATGAGGGCACTGATCCCTGCCAAGAATTCCAAGGCCTTGATGCTGAAGAAGTTCCTGGGTTTGCCCCCTATGTAGGAATAATACCCTGTATAGGAATAGGTTGTCCATAATCGGGATTACCCCCAGTCGGGAAAGTAGCTGACGAGAAAGAATTGTTACCAAACGCACTGAACAAATAAAACAGTGTCGAACCTACTGACATATTATGAGAAGGTGGTCCTTGACTCCCTGCTCCAAATAACCTATGGTGTGTGGGTGGCCCGACGGATTGCTGGTGGGTGCCACCAAGCGAAGGGGACAAAGGAGGTATATTACCTCCCCTGTAAGGGGAAGCATTAAAAGGAGCTAAAGCACCCCCCATGTGTCCTTACAGAGGAGCATTAGAGCTCCCTGCCCCTAGACCTAATGTCTATAAAGTGGAGTAGAAAAGTACATGACTTGTACTTGAGCTAGGCATCCTGTATGAGAATGGAGGGCCTATCTGTAACAACCAAATATTTCTAAACATCATTTACTTTCATAAGAAATTTATTTCATGAACTGAGATAATAACTTCATAACATAACAACAATCTTCATAATAGAATCCATCCTCCGTCCCCCCCTTATTCCTCCCTCACCGCCTCATGCCTTTACTCCCTTACCTGCCCTCGTCCCTGTCCCTGATCCCTCCTTTAATGTTTTATCTTCTCGAGATTAACAGGTTATCCCTTGTTGGGTACATAACCATTTTATAACATATATCATTGATCTCTTAAATTTATTTCTCATGTCATTAAATGTAATTTGTAGTTAAATATATAATTAATTAATCACTATTATAACCTTTAATTAATTAATAATTTACTTAATTAATATCATTAGAT
>SNQJ01S0080939.1:23142-35568 GCA_010110895.2 Picea sitchensis | reverse complement strand
CTAGGGTCAACACCCTACAATGGAGGATACACGGTGGGAAATGCCTCCACCCCTCCTAACAGAACTAGGGTCAACACCCTACAATGGAACATGCAGGGGCACCGTGTTGCTGGAGGTTTTGTCATCATTTATTCAGTTTTAGGCAGTGTCAGTACCAAAATCATGCACTAGTCCACATATCATACCAAATGTAACAACCAAATATTTCTAAACATCATTTACTTTCATAAGCAATTTATTTCATGAGTTGAGATAATAACTTCATAACATAACAACAATCTTCATAATAGCAACTTTAGTAACTTAAATTTATCAATGAATAAAGATTTCATGGAAGAATGAAATAAACACATAGTTTAACAAATTACCTGGTTCTGATGCTAATTTATGTTGCCTTGTTGCCTTTTTGTTGCCTTCCTGCTACCTGATACATAGACCAACCCAGCCACAAACAAAGAATAACTTCCCAAACCTACTGTCCTCCCTGCCAACTAGGAAAACTACCTAGCTCCAAGATATCTATGGATATCTTGGCCCCCATGCCCAAAACCTCCAGCAACCCGGTGGCTCGACTGATCAAAAGTGCCACAGCCAGAACTCTACTGTCCCCTGCAAATCTCACAATCCTCCCAGAATCCATCCTCTGTCCCCCCCTTATTCCTCCCTCACCACCTCATGCCTTTACTCCCTTACCTGCCCTCGTCCCTGTCCCTGATCCCTCCTTTAATGTTTTATCTTCTCGAGATTAACAAGTTGTCCCTTGTTGGGTACGTAACCATTTTATAACATATATCATTGATCTCTTAAATTTATTTCTCATGTCATTAAATGTAATTTGTAGTTAAATATATAATTAATTAATCACTATTATAACCTTTAATTAATTAATAATTTACTTAATTAATATCATTAGATCAATCTTCGTTTAATTAATACCTTGTTAACACAATTAATTCCCTAATTAGTTTTACTTTATAATTCTTAAACATTTATCCAACTAGGGTCGTTACACTATCGCACTCGGTGTGAAAGGGGAAGTGGCCACCCCCATAGACGGGATTGGACCACTTCTCGAGGTAGAGGTGGTCGAGACCATGGTGGCTCGGACTGGTGACGGTGGGTTAGGAGGTGGAAAATCCCCTGTGGTGACAACCGTAGTGGGAATTGAAGAATTCACAGAAGAAGTGACAGCATTTGTTTCCATCGCTGCATGCGACACTGTCTGGCACTCGTAAGAGTGAATCAGAACGATGATGGGTGCTGAAAGATCAGTGGTTGGAGTTTCGGATGGACCAAGAGCTTTCTCTCCAAAGTCTAAAACGATCATTTCCTCCGGATGTTGGTCAGGTACAATTTCTTTTGACCCAGTCGCTTCAAAAGATCCTTGTTGATCTAGCTTTCACCTTAGTGGTGGCAGAGGTGGCTCCAGTGTAACCGGTGGCAAGCCCAAAAGCCTTCGTGACCGGCGGAGCTCGTGATACTCCACTATGTGAAAAGATCAAAGACACACTAGGGATTTCTATTCATTCAAAAAACAACACACACTAAAAAGGTCCCTCCAAGATAAAACAAGCAAACACTAAACTAGTTGGAAGAACAATTACAACAACCAACACTAGAGCAACTTACTAGTGCAAGTGTGATGCAGGAGCATCGACAACACATCAAGCGAGCCATCACATCGAGCGGAAGACAGTTGGATAAGCCAGCACACATTTTGGAAATACTTTTGGATTGTTGCGTGATCTTAAATGGTTCATTTAAGAGACGACGCACTTGTATATTGTAATGGACCTTGAGCGGATAAGCTCTCGTCCTTAGGTAGATGAGGCATTTAATAGATTTAATGTAAAGTAGATAGAATATTTAAGTCTAGATTTGATAGTTTAGAGTTCGAGAGGAAAAACGGATATAGACACCCTCCTTTGTACATTGTAACATTATTATTATTTGAGCATTCAGGAGCAAGAAGAGAAGAGCAAGCAAAGAGCTGTGTATAGAACATCCATGTACAGATATTGAATTAATAGAAGAAAGCTTTGGTTCAATTTCATGGTTATGTGTCTATTCTCTGTGTGTTGATATTATGATGATGAACGTTTGCTTCCTGTCATGCATTTTCTTTTATATGATGTGTATGTGATTTCATGGTTGAATTGAAGTCTAAATGGGACAAGGAATTAGTTTCAATTGTTTCTCTATCTTGAACCAGAGAATTCCTGCAAGGAGTGCAGTTGAATCGTCCGCAAGGAGTGCATTGACTGAAGGGTTCAAATAGAGATAAATTTTGTTCTAAGTTCTTAGAAGTACAGATTTGGCACTGGAGTCATGCAAGGAGTGTGCAGGCCAAGTGAAGTCTCAGAGTTGTGATTCTGAGCAAATTACTGAAAGACTGTTGTGCAGAAGTGCGCAGGGTCAGAAGACTTCAACACTTAGAATTTGTTGAAGATTTTCCGCAAGGAGTGCATGCAGGAGATTTCCAAGAAGATTGAAGTCTTGGAAAAGTCCAGGAAGGAGTAGGCCTTCAAATTCGTCGAAGGACTTCGCAGAGAGATTGTGTATCGAAGCGTTCGAGTAGGCGTTGAAGATGCACACGCAGGGTGGCAAGTTTCGTGGAAGAGCGTCTCGTCATTTCGAGGATTTCATTGAGAGGAAGACGGACAAACGAAATCATCCAAGGAGATTTCACGAAGTTCTGTGGGTTGTTGGATCTTGCGGAGGTACAAGGAAGTTATAGTGTAGCGCAGAGAAGTTCTAAGCTCAGGAGGGGCAGAGCGTGGATAAAATTTGGCTAGGGCCATTGTATTATTCAGGAGATCGCCTATCGAGATCTCGTGAGAAAGGCGTCGAAGAATTGGCGGCGGCAGTTGCGAAGTCGCGAGGTGCGACATTCCGACAGTGATGTAAGTTGTGTAGGGCCGCAGGAGTAGTGGAAGACAGGTGGTCGAGATCGGAGATCTCGCAAGCTCGGGGTTCGTAAATTGGAAGTTCGAGTATTGAGCAGTTCAAGTCGCGAGGCGCGAGATAGTGAAAGCACTACAGGAGGATATCATCATCTCGGTACATCGGGTACTCGGAAGTCGAGGTAGGGGCCATTTGTTCTCGCGAGTGGTGGAGTCGCGAGGGAGAAAGATCGCGAGTCTTGGCCCTTCGGCGTCTCGTGTGTCGGGAGTTGGAGAGCCGAGCGCTGGGAGTCGCGATCGTGCGAGGTCGCAATAGCGTGGGAGTCCCGAGAGAAGTGACGGCATAGACGAGTCAAGTCACATGTGCGTATCGTAATCTCGGTGCCACGGGTATCAGGGGTCGTAGGACCAAAAGTTTGGTATTACGAGTAGCGAGTGTCGATCCTCGGAGAAGTCAAGTAAGGGAGGATCGCACGAAGAAAAACCTGTGGGGTGCAGATTTCCCGATAGGGGAATAGACGAAACATTGAGTTCTTCGGGCTGAGGAGCGAGGAAGGTCCTAAGGAGAGCGGTCATGCTCCGAGAGGATGCGGTTGTCGTCAGAGTGGTATCAGAGCCGGATTGATTCTCTGTTTTCTGTAGCAGAGAAGGAGAGAGAGAATTCACCATGCCGCCCAGAAGGGAAAGACAGTCACCCGACCCAGAAGATAGGGAGGTGAGAAGAAGAGGCAGGCCGGCAGGGAATCCAGAGATGGAAAGGCAGATACGAGATCTTCGAGCAAGGCTTGAAGAGATGGAAACAACTCAAATACGCACAGCTGGTGCAGGGGATCTAAGTGATTCTGACGGTGAAGCTGAAGCTGAACCACAAGGGGAAGTTGCAGCCGAAGATGCAGCAAACGAGAGATTAATTAAAGCTATCGCCCAAATGAGTTCCAGGACAAAGATGGACATTCCAGCTTACGAAGGAAGTCTGGATGCAGAAGAGTTGTTTGATTGGATCAGGGCTCTTGACACCTACTTCGATTATGAGGATATCGAAGAGGATAAAAAGGTCAGGCATGTTGTCACAAAGTTGAAAGGACATGCAGCATTGTGGTGGGATGAGCTACAAGCGGATAGACGTTCCAAGGGCAAGCAAAATATCAAAAGCTAGGATCGAATGATTGCGAAGATGAAAGCAAAGTTCATCCCAAGAGACTACCAAATAAATATGTTCAGGAGAATGCAGAACCTAAGATAGAAACTGATGACAGTGAAAGAATACACTGAGGAATTCTATCGACTGAACATCAGAGCAGGTCATCAAGAGAACAATGATGAGAAGGTAGCCAGATACCTGAATGGTCTGAGATACGACATTCAGGATGAATTAAGCATGGTAACCATCCGAACTGTAGAGGATTCTTATCAGATGGCTCTGAAAGCCGAGGAGAAGCTGAGCCGAAAACAAGGTCAGCAAGGGCGAGGAAGAAGTCAGCCCAGAGGCAAGGCAGTTGCCCAAGAAAGAACTCAGAAGCCCAAGGAGGAATGGAATAAATCTCAAGGTAAAATTGAAAGAGGTGGTACCTCACAGCGAGGACCATACATTGAACAGAGAGGACAACAGCATACAGAACAGAGAGGAGATTATGCTGACGCAAACACTTTTCCTCGTACCAGAGGTAGGGGAAGAGGCCGCGGTGGAGTCATTACATGTTTCACGTGTGGGAAGAATGGGCACAAGTCATTCGAGTGTCCAGAGAAAAAGAAAGATAGTGGAGAAGCTCACATTGCAGAAGCGCAGGGGCGTGATGTTGAGAATGAAGACACTGAAGCAGGAAGATCACTGACGGTGCATAAAGTCCTTTTAACACCTGAGAAGGAGGTGGAGAGTTCAGCTCAAAAAACTAGACTATTCAGAACAGCTTGCAAAACCAAGGATTGGGTATGCAAGGTTATTGTGGACAGCGGAAGTACAGATAATCTCGTTTCGACCAAGATGGTGGAAAAGTTGGAACTGAAGACAACTGATCACCCGACTCCATACAAAGTTTCATGGCTACAGAAGGGTCATCAGGTGAGTGTCACTAAATAATGTTTAGTTGAATTCAAGATTGGGGGATACAATGATAAGGTCTTATGTGATGTTATTCCCATGGATGTATGTCAACTATTGCTGGGTAGACCATGGCAATATGACCGAAATGTGGTTCATGATGGGAGGATGAACACATATACTTTGGAGAAGGATGGGAGGACACACAGGCTACTTCCGATAAAGGATAAAGAAATGAAACAGGAAGTAAGTAACACAATACTTCTCATGAGTGGGAAGGAGCTTCTTACAGAGATGGAGAAGAAGGAAGATCCACAATTCTTTGTGGTCAGAAAACCGAGGATTGTTCTGACTAGAACAAGAGTGGATGACTTACCAGATGAGATTCAGGAACTGCTAGAAGAGTTTGTTGACATCATCATGGATGAATTACCTCGTTCGTTGCCACCGATGAGGAGTGTGAGTCATCACATTGACCTCATACCAAGAGCCAGTTTACCGAACAAGGCTGTGTATAGATTGACGCCACAAGAAAATGAGGAGGTCAAGAAGCAGGTAAAGGAGTTATTGGACAAAGGATTGGTCAGGGAAAGCCTGAGTCCATGTGTTGTTCCGACAGTGCTTAGCCCAAAGAAGGATGGAGGTTGGAGAATGTGCACCGACTCAAGAGCGATCAACAAAATTACCATCAGGTACAGATTTCCACTGCTGAGAATGGACGACCTGATGGATTGCCTGAGTGGGGAAAATTATTTTTCAAAGATAGATTTGAAAAGCGTATATCATCAAATTCGCATGAGGGAAGGTGATGAATGGAAGACAGCATTCAAGACGAATGAAGGTTTGTACGAATGGCTGGTCATGCCGTTTGGCTTGACAAATGCGCCGAGCACATTCATGAGATTTATGAATGAAGTCCTGAGGGAATTCATCGGGAAATTTGTAGTCGTATATCTGGATGATATATTGATCTTCAGTAAGACGAAGGCTGAACATTTGAAACATTTGAAACATTTTTCATTTACTTGGGTTTTGTTATTTCGGCGAATGAATTGAAGATGGATCCAGAAAAAGTGGAAGTGATTAAGAATTGGCCATCACCGAGAAATATTTTCGAGGTGAGAAGTTTCCATGGTTTAGCTAGTTTATACCGAAAGTTCATCAGGAATTTCAGTGGAATTAGTGTAGCGATGATGGACACCGTAAAGAAGCGACAGAAGTCTTTTCATTGGACCGCAGAGGCTGAGAAGAGCTTCAATATGTTGAAGCGGAAGATAACGGAACGACCAGTGTTGGTGTTGCCAGACTTCATGAAGACGTTTAAGGTGAAGTGTGATGCAAGTGGCTTTGCCATAGGAGAGGTCTTGAGTTAGGAGGACAGACCAGTTGCATATTTCAGTGAGAAGCTAGATGAAGCAAAGCTGAAATACTCCACGTATGATAAGGAATTTTATGCTATCATACAGGCGTTGAAGAAGTGGAGGCATTACTTGATCCCAAAGGAATTTGTATTGTACAGTGACAATCACGCATTGTAGTTTGTGAGTCAACAGGATAAGTTGAATCAAAAACATGCAAAATGGGTAGAGTATATGCAGAATTTCACATTTGTGATTAAGCATATTTCAGGTACTGCTAACAAAGTGGTTGATGCTTTGAGCAGGAAATGTTTGTTGCTGCAGGAGTTTCGAGTCAAAACATTGGGTTTTGAGAATCTTAAAGATATGTATGTAGGTGATGCAGATTTTGGAGAGGCATATGAGGCAGCTGAGAATCCGGTTCTCAGAGACAGAAGCCCATGGATAGATTATATGATCCAGGAAGGATTGATGTTCATAGGCAATCAATTGTGTATTCTGAATTGCTCCATGAGGGAGAACCTGTTAAAGGAGAAGCACAGTGGTGGATTGGCAGGACATTTTGGCCACGATAAGACATTCACAAAGCTGAGTGAATCATATTTTTGTCCAAGCATGTGAACAGATGTTAAGAGGTTTGTTGACAGGTGTCGAATTTCTCAGCATTCGAAGGGGAGGAAGCAGAACGCGGGTTTTTATCAGCCATTGCCCATACCAGAGAGACCATGGGAGGCGATAAGCATGGATTTTTTATTGGGTTTTCCGAGGATGCAGAGAGGGGTTGATTCCATCTTTGTGGTGGTGGTCAAGTTTTCTAAGGTGGCGCATTTCATTCCATGCCATAAGACCAGCGATGCGACCCACATCGCAAATTTGTTCTTCAAGGAGATCATTAGACTTCATGGATTGCCGAAAAACATAGTCTCGGACAGGGATACGAAATTCATAGGTCATTTTTGGAGGACGCTATGGAAGACGCTAGGAACTAACTTGGCATTTAGTTCGGCTTATCATCCGCAGACAGATGGGCAAACAGAGGTGGTGAACAGAAGTCTGGGGGATTTGCTGAGAAGCTTGGTGACGGAGCACCATGGCAGCTGGGACAATATATTGCCACAGGCAGAGTTTGTGTACAACGATTCAGTGAATCGGAGTACAAACAAGAGTCCATTTCAGGTTGTATATGGGATGCAGCAGAGAGGAGTTTATGAACTACGGGAGTCAGAACAGACTACGACTAGCAGCGCTAGTGCAGGAGAATTTGCTGAGGCAATGAAGGAACTTCACAGCAAAGTGAAGCAGAGATTGAAAGATTCAAATCAGGAATCAAAGAGGCAGATCAGCATTGGAGACAAATTCAATTTGAAGTTGGTGATCTGGTTCTGGCACACTTGATAAAGGAAAGGTTCCCGAGGGGAACGTATAATAAGTTGAAAATGAAGAAAATTGGGCCATGCAGGGTCCTGAAGAAATTCGGAGAGAATGCATATGAGATTGAGTTTCCGGATGGCATCAGAATATCTCTGATATTCAATGTGGCAGATTTATACCCATATAGGGCTGGAGAAGCAGAAACTGGAGCTGAGGAACCAGTGATTGAGTGGACGAAACAATTTCCAGTAGCAGAGAAGCCACAGATGGAGTGCATACTGGACAAGCGAGTGGGTAAGAAGACCCGAAGGAAAGAATATTTAGAATATCTGATCAAATGGAAGAACCACCCAGTGGAAGATGCCTGCTGGGAAAATGAAGCTATGATTCAGAAGCATGGACAGACCGTGCAGGAGCTCATGGACAGGATCCCATGAAATGTTTCAAGCCGAGGAGTATGATGCAGAAGCATCGACAACACATCAAGCGAGCCAGCACATTGAGCGGAAGACAGCTAGATAAGCCAACACACATTTTGGAAATACTTTGGGATCGTTGCGTGATCTTAAATGGTTCATTTAAGAGACGATGCACTTGTATATTGTAATGGACCTTGAGCGGATAAGCTCTTGTCCTTAGGTAGATGAGGCATTTAATAGATTTAATGTAAAGTAGATAGAATATTTAAGTCTAGATTTGATAGTTTAGAGTTCGAGAGGAAAAACGGATATAGACACCCTCCTTTGTACATTGTAACATTATTATTATTTGAGCATTCAGGAGCAAGAAGAGAAGAGCAAGCAGAGAGCTGTGTATAGAACATCCATGTACAGATATTGAATTAATAGAAGAAAGCTTTTGTTCAATTTCATGGTTATGTGTCTATTCTCTGTGTGTTGATATTATGCTCATGAACATTTGCTTCCTGTCATGCATTTGCTTTTATATGCTGTGTATGTGATTTCATGGTTGAATTGAAGTCTAAAGGGGACAAGGAATTAGTTTCAATTGTTTCTCTATCTTGAACCAGAGAATTCCTACAAGGAGTGCAGTTGAATCGTCCGCAAGGAGTGCGTTGACTGAAGGGTTCAAATAGAGATAACTTTTGTTCTAAGTTCCCAGAAGTACAGATTTGGCACCAGAGCCATGCAAGGAGTGCACAGGCCAAGTGAAGTCTCAGAGTTGCGATTCTGAGCAAATTACTGAAAGACTGTTGTTGCAGAAGTGCACAGGGTCAGAAGACTTCAACACTTAGATTTTGTTGAATATTTGCCGAAAGGAGTGCGTGCAGGAGATTTCCAAGAAGATTGAAGTCTTGGAAAAGTCCAAGAAGGAGTAGGCCTTCGAATTCGTCGAAGGACTTCGCAGAGAGATTGTGTATCGAAGCGTTCAAGCAGGCGTTGAAGATGCGCGTGCAGGGTGGCGAGTTCCGTGGAAGAGCGTCTCGTCATTTCAAGGATTTCATTCAAAGGAAGACGGACAGACAAAATCATCCAAGGAGATTTCGTGAATTTTTGTGGGCCATTGGATCTTGCGGAGGTACAAGGAAGTTACGGTGTAGCGCAGAGAAATTCTAAGCTCAGGAGGGGTAGAGCGTGGATAAAAGTCGGCTAGGGCTGTTGTATTGTTCAGGAGATTGCCTATCGGGATCTTGTGAGAAAGGCATCGAAGAATTGGCGGCGGGAGTTGCGAAGTTGCGAGGTGCGACGTTTCGACAGTGACGTAAGTCGTGTGGGGCCGCAGGAGTAGTGAAAGACAGGTGGCGGAGATCGGAGATCTCGTGAGCTCGGAGATCTCGTGAGCTCGGGGTTCATAAATTGGAAGTCCGAGTATTGAGCAGTTCAAGTCACGAGGCGTGAGATAGCGAAAGCGCTACAGGAGGATATCGGCATCTCAGTACATCAGGTACTCGGGAGTCGAGGTAGGGGCCATTTGATCTTGCGAGTGGCGGAGTCGCGAGGGAGCGAGATCGCGAGTCTCGGCCCTTCGGTGTCTCATGTGTCAAGAGTTGGAGAGCCGAGCGCTAGGAGTCGCGAGCGGCAAATTTGCGATCGTGCGAGGTCGCGATAGCATGGGAGTCCCGAGAGAAGTGACGACGTGGACAGGTCAGGTCACACGTGCGTATCGGAATCTCGGTGCTGCGGGTATCGTGGGTCGTAGGACCAAAAGTTTGGTATTACGAGTAGCGAGTGTCGATCCTCCGAGAAGTCAAGTAAGGGAGGATCACGCGAAGAAAAACCTGTGGGGTGCAGATTTCCCGATAGGGGAATAGACGAAACGTTGAGTTCTTCGTGCCGAGGAGCGAGGAAGGTCCTAAGGAGAGTGGTCGTGCTCCGAGAGGGTGCGGTTGCCGTCAAAGTGCAACTCGAACATGGAAGCACCCTCTAGGTATACTCTACAAAGCATAGCCCGATGTCTTTCCTAGGTACCGTGGTATACCCCCGCAGTCACCAGTGTATGTCTCTAAAAAGAGAGGCAACTAGGTTGCCATCGCGCGAACAGTCACCAGGCGGGTACAGTCAAAAGTCAGGTAGACCACAATGAGCAGGGTATCGATCCTGAAAATTGTCAAGGGTATCAAAGTCAAGTGGTCCAGAAGACAACTGAGGACCTCAAACGAATTCGAGAGCCATGAAGCTCCATGGAAAATGCAATCGACGGAATCCCAAGACAAGCCCTCTATATGTGTTCTCCACTACGATTGGTCCAGCTTTGGAGGGGTTATCTCCACTACCNCAGATAACTTTCACGATACTGGACTTTGACACTCCCTAACTCAGACTCCAATGTTTGATTTAATGGCCTTGAAGAGTTTCTTCTCCAACTTAATTCAAGGCCCTAACCCTAAACTAGTTGGTTGATCCTACAAACATAAAAAGTCTAATGAATTTTAGATTTAGCGTTAATTTTTATGGCTTGTCTGAAGTCAAAGGTTATGAAAGTGAAACTAGTGATGTTTGAAAGACGAAAGCAAAATAAATAGAAAGTTGGAAACAAAATAACTTCACTTAACTCAAATCTTAAACAACTTTTCAAACTAATATTTTTATAAGATCTCTGAACAACAAAATCAAAGCAGGATTTCACTCGACTACAAGCTACTTATGATCTAAGTAAACCGTCAAAAACTTATGAAAGCAAAGACTTTTCCCTTGTTACTAATGCAAAACAACACTATTTAACCAAACAAAGAAATAAAAGATCTTTTTTTATTTGAATGCTCACTAAGCAAAAAGGAAAAATATCAACAAGTAAAAACCAAGAAAACTTCTATCCTAAGTGCAGATCGCAAAGAGTCACTTTAAAAATCATACACAAGCAAATTAAAACTGGACTCTCAAACTTGTTTAAAAACCCTAAAAAAAAAAAAAATTGAGGAAAACTTCTTAATGAAAAAGAAAGCTATTGTTGTGATCAAACCTAAGTTACTGACCGCTATGACAGAGACCCAAAAACCTGAGAGGTATAACTCTTATCAAAGGAAAGGATGACTGCCTCACCTTCAACAAAAATTTTCTCCACAAGCACACTGCTGACAATTCAACAACAAGTGTGTGCGCGCAAGCTATGTAAAGTCAGAGCATGTGTACACATGTGTTAGCCTTATACAGGTTGTGTGTATCTCTGAAACTCTGAGACAAATGAAAGGCCAAGCAATCTGTCCTAGGCAGAGACTACTGGTACTGAGAACTAGGATCTCTTGAAGACTCAGACACTTACTTTAACAGAAAAAAGAAAACAATTCAAGTAAAACTTCATAGAAAAAACCAATCGGAGGTGAAACCTAAGCTATAGACTGCAAACAACAAAGACTAGAAAGAGTTCAAGAAATCCCCTGAGAAGGACTATTTCTGACAGGGGAGAGGATCATTGCCTCTCTAAAAGAAATTTTATGGAATCATACAAGCGACTGACACTTCCTCAACTAACATGTACACGTGGGCTGTGAGAAGGTAGGGCACGAGTACACGCATGTAGACTTTATACAGGCCGCATGTACCTCTGTGGGTCTCGGAAAAGAAAAGAAAAAATGTAGTCAAGCAAAGAAACAGAGATAACTGGTATGGAAGACCAGAATCTCTGTTAGCTTAGACTTTTGTAGAAACTTTAAAAACAAGGAATGAAACCAGTTTTTAAAAATACCCAAGAAAAATATTCCCAGAAACCCTAGAGATCCCTAGTATGGTCGCCAATTCTGTTATGGGTGGGAAATCCCTCCTATGGACTAGCACTAAGGGTTTTATCATGCATGCAGAAATGATGTAAAGATTCTTACTTTTTACCATCATCCCATGCGTAGACCCCCATTACTCATATGTAAATACAAGGCTCAAGAGATTAAATTGGCGTACCTTATTCTTCGTGTTTGATGTCGATCCCTTTTCGCGCTTGGTCGTTCTTTAACTGCAACTCTCCTCCCAATGATAACCTACATTCACTAAAGACAAACAAAGAACTCCACATGCATTTGATCTATGAACTAATGGGTTAGATATTTAATCAATCATACAATACATATTCCACTAATGACAATCTCATATGGCGGGACGGGAAAATCAATTCTTTTATTAACTTCACAATGATACCTTACAATGATAAATTTGGCTACTGCTCCTCGATCCTGGTCCTAGGCTCTTCTTCCACTGTATTCCAATTGCTTTGCTCTATACTTCTCTTTTCACAAGGATGGCTAAAGGTTGGGACAAAGGGAATGCTCAATCGGGTATAGTTTCTTTACTATGATTCTCCTCCTTTC
>SNQJ01S0080939.1:793-23092 GCA_010110895.2 Picea sitchensis | reverse complement strand
CGGGTATAGTTTCTTTACTATGATTCTCCTCCTTTCAAATGGGACCCCTAACCCTTCTTTTATAGGCTAGAAGAAGCTAGGTATTTGGTCAAGTAATTGGCCATGCATGACCGAAAGGTTTAGTTAACTTACCCAAAGCTGTGTGTTCTGTCAGCAACTTTCCTTTTTCCATGCTTTTGTAGGTACACGCGGGTTGTCTTGGGTCAGCTAGCATGTACACGCATGAAGTAATGGAGCAGAGCATGTGGGCCTTTATAAAAGGGGTTTTTAAGAAGAGTTGTTCAACAATATTTTGGCAAAGAAGGAATCTGAGATGGCATGATGCCAAATAAGCATGTCTGGTGCAAATTAGGGTTATAACACTCCTCTAAACCATCTATGACAAATAAATGTTATCCATCATGCATGCATTGGCTAAGTTCATGCAGTATTTAGTTGGGGAAAATTTGTAGTGAGGACAGATCACAACAACCTCAAGTACTTCCTAGACAAGAAAGACTTGAATGAAAGGCAGCAGAGCTGGGTGAGAAAAATCCAGGCATATGACTTCGA
This sequence comes from Picea sitchensis, assembly GCA_010110895.2. Classification (NCBI taxonomy): domain Eukaryota; kingdom Viridiplantae; phylum Streptophyta; class Pinopsida; order Pinales; family Pinaceae; genus Picea; species Picea sitchensis. The sequence continues at coordinate 22,540 of SNQJ01S0080939.1, read as the reverse complement.
TATAGAATTTTTCAAAGGGAAGAATAGCGTGGTAGTAGACGCTTTGTCCAGAAGACCATTGGTTTATGCCATGACCGATATTTCAGTGGATTGGAAGGCCCGCCTCTTGGTGGAATATTCGAAGAACAAATTTTCTTGTGAAGTAATGGATGGGCAGGTGATTGATGACAATTTCAGGATTATGGATGATATCATATACTACAAGGGACGAATTTCCTTGGTTCTTGAATCAATATTCAAGACCAAGGTGTTACAGGCATGCCATGATTCACCAGTGGCAGGGCACCAAGGGTTCATCAAGACGTACAGACATGTACGGGAGAGGTTTGCTTGGAAGGGTTTAAAAGAAGATGTGATGAGCCACATCAAGGAGTGTAGCATTTCCCAGGCCAACAAAGATGAACACACTCACCCAACAGGACTACTGCAGCCACTCCCCATTCTAGATCATAATTGGGAGTTCATATCCATGGATTTCATCATAGGGTTTCCCAAGGTACAAAGAAAGGACTGCATTTTCGTAGTGGTGGACAGGTTGACGAAGTTTGCACACTTTTTTTCCATTGCCACAAATTTCAGTGCAACACAGGTTGCAAACCTATTCTTCATGGAAGTTTTCAGATTGCATGGGATGCCCAAAGCCATAGTGAGTGACAAGGATAGCAAGTTCATGAGCACTTTCTGGCATGAGCTCTTCAAACTAGTAGGTACGGCCCTGACACCTAGTACCAGTTATCATCTATAGACGGATGGCCAGACAGATATAGTCAACAAATGGGTTGAAGGCTACCTTAGAAAATATGTGGCAGGACAACATAAGGCATGGGTCAAATGCATTCACTTGGGGGAATATTGTTACAACACCACTCATCATATGTCCATTGGTATGCTGTCATTCAAGTACTTATACAGCTATGACCCTCTCTCCTTTGTAGATATTTATTTCAGAGACAGCAGGGCTCCCATGGTTTAGGATTGAATTCAACATAATCAGGACATCCTCAGAGAATTGAAGGATCACCTAAAGAGGGCATAGAATCAACAGAAGGTACAGGAAGACAAGCACATATTTGAGCGCACCTTTAAGGTCGGTGACTTGGTGTATTTGAGGCTCCAACCGTACCGATAGACATTTATTAAAAGAAGTGGTGCAGAGAAGCTCCAACCCCGTTTATTTGGTCCATACAGAGTCAACAGGAGGGTAGGGGTTGTAGCTTATGAGTTGGATCTACCACAGGGTAGAAAAATACATAATTTCTTTCAAGTTTCATGTTTGAAGAGGGCCATCGGCAAGCATATCACTCCTATCGAGGAATTTCCACCCATGGATGAAGAAGGACAGTTGGTATTGATACCAGAGGAGATACTTGAAGTCAGGGAGAGAAAACTAAGGAAAAGCAGCATCGGAGAATATTTGGTTAAGTGGAAGAATCTACCTATGGAGGATGACACGTGGGAAGGGGAGCAGTTGATCCAAGAGACAAGTTCAGAATTGCTTGTGGGCAAGCAATTTCTAGCAGCGAAGATTGTAATGTCCCCCACATCTTGATGAAGAGGGTTGGAGAGGCTCAGTAATCTAGATTTCCCCACTAGACTATAGTCTCAGGCATATTGGGGACAAAGTCAACCAGAAATCATAATATTCTAAAGTTAAGTTGACTTTGTGGAAAAAGGGTAACTCAACGAAGAAAAATAAAAAGATGAGTTAGGTTAAGAGTTAACCCTAGGGATAAACTAACTCAATGGAGGAATAGGTTGGAGCTATACAGGAAAGGGCAGGGTGCACTCCTTATTCATTCTGGATTATTATCTTATTTAAATTGGAGCTCTTGAGCACAATCAGTTTTGAGGGTTTTGAGTCCAAAACCCTAGAGCTCAACTCAGTGGTGAAAGATCCCACCTTTATTGATCCAAATTTGGTTCCAGAGGTGAGATAATCCTCACACGCCATTCTACAGTGTTGCAGGTTGACTCTACAAGCAATTTCCAGGCTAGGGCGCAACCCAGGGGGGTTTCCAACTAGGGGGCACACCATCTTGAAGGTATTTGTTCAATCTGGAAGAAGCACAAGGCATTTGGGAAAAGTAACACCTGGGTTCTCTTCATAGGGTCCCTGACATCATTCCCGGTCTATTCCGGAGGAGTTTATCCTTGCAGTTTATTTCTGTGATCTTTGCATGAATTAGAGAGAAGGAGGGCACATTGTAGAAAGTGGTTTTCAATGTTTGGAGGCTCAAATATCCATAGATTGGCCTGAGACTTCATCATCTTGGTAGAAATGGCCCGATCTATGATCTAGTAGAGTTTGGTGGCATTTGGAGATTCCTAGAGGGGAGAACATACCCTCTTTGACCTTATCAAACAAGGGAGGGCGCAATCCAGTTTAGGGATTGTCTAGTTGGAGGAGAAATACTTCTCAGATTAGCTTGAGACTTGATCCAGAGGTTTCTATCAACCCATTCTACATTTTGGGTGATTTTGGGAGGATTTGGAGGTCAGGAAAGGGTAGGCCGAAACTTCAGGGTTTGGCAGCATCCAAAGCAGGGCACAACTCAGCCAGTTGGAGAGGTTTAGCAGCGTATTCATCAGGTTCTTCTATATTCAATCAGATCTGATTGTTGGTGGCCTTTGGAGGCTTGGATCCCTTCTCTTACAACATTTGGGAGGCATTTATATTTGTATTGTTCTTCTTATTGTATCGGTTGGTAGTCCATTTTGTTATTATTAGGGATTTCTTCCAGATCTCTTGTATACGAGATCTCCTTACTATCTAAATAAAGGTCAGATCTGACATTGTTGATTCTCTATTGGTGTTCCTATATATATTGTCTTGTTTATTCTTGTATGATTCATATCTATTGGTTAATCAATATTGAATAAACCCATGCACATCTTTATGGATACACCTGCAACCACATGTACAAACATAACAAACAATAAACAGTTAGTGTTCTGAGTAAACAATTTGGCTCAGGAACATTACAGGAATGTACGTGCACATGCAAGTTTAATTGGAAACTGTTTTTGAATCTTCAGTCGACTTGTCTTTGCCAATGTCGATAGTGGTTTTGATATTCGTAAGATAGGTGTCCAATCGCGTGCAGTGTTTGAATTATATAGATAAGCGAACTTGTTTGCTTGTCGGTGGCCAATATGCGGCTCATGGAACTTAATCCAGAGGACATCAAATTTTTTTATTTTGGTATAAGCTTTGAGTACTCCATCTGCACCATTCACCAAGTCATCCTGTGAATCATAGTTGCAGTCATATATTTCAACTAGCATGTCTAATTTCAGGACAAGTTGGAAAGGCAAAGTGGTTGTATATTGATGACGTGGTACATTGTGATGGTTGTCTTCTTCGAGGTCAATTGAATTGATGATGATATCATCACCGGGCATGAGCGATAGCATGTACCTGTTATTCATTGCAACATCCTTATTCGTGTAGAACAAGTTATGGTTTGATGTCTAGAACATGGAAGTGGGCATATGTAATTGGAAGGGAACAACCTGAAATAAATGCACCAAACGTATGGTTTTCAGGAACAGAAACTATGAGGAGAACATTCAATTTCCTTTTTTATATGTTACTATAGCTGCAACAGAGGTGGGTTATGTGTCCATCATTGACATTCAAAGGGGAACAAGACGTTTTGGAATGGAACAACCTGAAAAAAATGCACCAAACGTATGGTTTTCAGGAACATAAAATATGAGGAGAAAATTTGATTTCCTTTTTTATATCTCACTATGGTTGTGATAGAGGTGGGTTCTGTGTCGAACATTGACGTTCAATAACAATACCAAGACAATATTACACTCTTATTTCTTTGGTCATAGTAGTCACATACAAAGATTTTCTACAAGAGGATTTTGACTCAGGCATTCCCAATACTAAAAATTCTTACTTGCAAACTGGAAATAGAAAATAACAAACAACGAATAAGAATGCAACCATGGAATTGAAACCTACCCATGAATGGGGAATGACAGAAGCGCAGTTCCAATCGCAGATGCAAAATCCCAACCGTGCAAACAGCAACAATAGGTCCAACTACGAATGCATGACCTCAACTTTGCAAAGTTGAAGCAAACAAGAGCAAGCACCAAACAACAAACTAGTGAACAAGCACCAAGAGGTCCAACTACAACTGCATGACCTCAACTTTGCGAAGTTGAATCAAACAAGAATAAGCAGCATCTAGCAAACCAATGAGCGAGCATCAACTAGTGAACCAGTAATTCCAATGAAGAACAATATTGTCTAAATTCACTGCTGACAAGATTGTATCCAGAAATCGAAGGAAAATGCATTGTAACACGCTTGTTAAGTGAACATTCAAGGATGTGAGGCCTGTTAGGTAAACATTTAAGGTTGTCAGGACTATCCAAGGGCCTCACGTTGTGTAAACATTCAAGAAAGAATGCAATGTGGCAGGCATGTTTATGTACGTAATAATAAAAATGCCTCTTTAAGTACTTAATAAAAATAAAAAATAAAAATAATAATAACAAAAATAATTTGAACAATAGAGACTATGAAAAAAAAATAGTCAAAGGACAAACTAATATGAAGTCAACTAATAAAAAACTGATTCTCGATGCTCAAAAATTTAAATATCTAAACATTTAAATAAAAATTGTAAAAATTCAAAAAGACTGTAGATGATCAAAAACTTTGGATATGCTAACATATAAAACATTAGGAATAGTGAAGCTGGCAATAAGACCTTGAATCTATTATCCAATGAGATCATGACATATAAGGTTTTTTTTATTATATAATAAATAATGTTTTTAGTTCTACAGTTCGAACAATAAAGATTATGCAAAAACATTTAGTCAAAGAACAAACTAATATGAAATCAACAAACTATCGATCGCTATAGTCCCTCTATGCCTTCGACATGGACTAATAAGGGGTAATAAGAAGAGGAAATCATTTGAAATAAAATAAGTTGACTCATTAAGTTAAAATAATTTGATATGTATTTTGATATTATTTTTTTATTGAATTAGATTAGTTTATAAAGTAATAATAAAAGACATGTAATTTTAGATTAAGAAAAAAATAAAAATGATTAAATTACTTTATGTGATTGAAACAAAGATGTAAGAAAGTTAAATAGTTTAATTTTAGAGTTTTTAAATTTTAATAGTTGTGAAAGAATTTTAGAATTGTTAATAGCTATTATAATTATAAAAATGAAATGTTAATTTTTTTTATTCAAAAGATAATAATTGGTTTCATTTTTATTATGAATTATTTAATTTTACATAATTTTAAATTATTTTGGAGAATGTAAGTTTTCACACTTTGTCATAATGTTGGAGAATTTTCTGGATAAGAACTGTGTATGAGGTTTTGAAATGTCTCAGAGTGAACACTTCACCCATCATGAAGGACACAAGAAGTTCATATGTTGGAAAAGAGTGTTGAGTTTCGTATTTATATAATAATAGAGTAAGTGAGAATTGAGGAAAAGAGTGAAGGTAACGAATAAAAATGAATAAAGGGAAGTAGTCATTGAGATTGAGAGATAAAGTAAACGGGTAATAAGATATAATATTTAATGGTGATGAGAAATATTAAAACATATTGAAAAATGTAATATCAAACGAGAATAATAAAGTATTAAAGAATTAGAAATAGTTGTTAAGGTAAATAATTGAAAAGGGGGAATAAAGGTGAGACGAATTATTTAATTAGGGGATGAAATTAGAATAAATAATAAGGAATAATAATGAAATAAATTAAAACAATATAAAACAATATAAAAGAATTTGAACTAATTAAAGTGAGATAATAATACATACAAATGATTTCTTTAAATTTCTTTAAATTTATTTAAATGAGGGATAATAGTAAAACCAAAAGAAGCACAAAGGTTAAAAGGTAAAAAGATTTCAAAGAGATGGAGAGAAACGAGGCCAAGACGGGAGAGGAAAAGAAGTTGAATAAGAGGAGAGGAGGAGGGGAAGGTTGGAGACGATCAAGAACAAAATCTAGGAGGAAGCCTAATGGTCAAGGTGATGAATGGTGGGATACTAGGATTGGCTCAGTTTGTATTCATCTTCGCAGTTAAAGTTATTAGGATGTTTTTCGATTTCAAGGGATTCCCAAATGAGACGAGAGGAGTAATGTGGGGCGGAGGCTAAATTTTTTGTTTGGTCAAAGCAAATAAGGTGCTTGAAGTTAAAAGAGTTTTCAACAATAGGAGATTTGGAGATTCGATTATAGGTTGTATCAACTGTATTCTCTTGAAATCGGGCTTTAAAGGTTCTACCAATGTAACCTATGTAAGATTTCCAACAAGAGCAAGGAATTTGGTAAAATCCCAGCCCAAGAATTGGGTCCAATTTATCTTTAATGATTCTGAAAAGTTGTTTTAGGGTTTTGTAGGGTTTGAATACAGTTTTAATATTCTTCTTAGCTAAGAGTTTCGATATCTGATCGGTGATGCCCTAGATAATAATAAGGCTGAGAGATGAGAGCACAAGGAGGGAAGCAGGGAAGGAGGGAGAGGTGATTTTTGGTTTAGAGTTGTTGGCTAAGAGGAAATCTTGGTTGATTTGTGAGAGAGAGTAGCCATTAGACAAAAGGGTTTTTCTTAGGTGGGTATTTTCCTTTGCCAGGAATTGAGGGGTGGAAATGTGGATAGCTCGAGACTCCCAAAATGATCTCATTTATTGGACTTTGATTCAAGTGGATCTAGAAGGATACCTCCAAATACAACCAGTGCATATATTAAACATAAAGGTCATGGTACTCTAGAACAAAGCCATAGGGAAGGTAAATGTCTAGTGGACATGCTATAGCCCTAAAGAAGTGACATCAGAGATAGAAGATGCAATGTGGGAGGAATACCCACAGTTATTTTGAAATTTTGAATATATGTACACATGTATGGTGATGTGCATTGAGGACAATGTTAAAATAAGGGGGAGGTGAAAGTAATACCCCAATTTTGATCTATAGATTAACAATGTATGTTTGTACTTGAGGAAAGGTCGGAGAGCTTAGCTGATCTGGATTATTTTCGGAATGAAATGAAAGCAGAGATATTACAATGAAATACACATAAATATTTCCAGAAATAGATAAATACAACAATACATGATTTCTATTAATGAAAGAAATGTACATAGACTATAAAAATAAAGAGTGTAAGACTCGCTAGAATGGTGGAAGCTTTATCTCTGAGAAGAGATGTGATGGATACACTCATTCACAAGAAGATGAGTACAATGAGGCTCTAAAGGAATTTTTACAATAAACATGAATTCCAAAACCCTAGACATACAAAAACATAACCCTAGGAGATGAAGCGCCAAAAGACATGTGGGCCCCATTGGGGTAAGTTAGTACATCAACTTCTTGGGGTCGTAACTTTTGCATACGATCTTCGTTTTAGGCGTGTGATAGCCCGTTGGAAAGATATTTTTGAGAACTACAAATTATGTCATCAAACACTTACTTTGTTAACAATTTGATTGTGGAAAGCCAAAAAAATGTTGTTTAGGGACTCAAAATGGCCCCAAAAATACAGAAAGATGTACTGAGATGAAAACTGCCAATATAGACCAATTGGACTAGATGGGTGGCCACCAATATCCACTCGTATGTTGTGTATGGATTCAATACAACATCAGAAGTGCAAAACCCATAATTACAAAGAAGTGTCCCCATTACACAGAAACGTGTTGAACTGGAAATTGTTAAGATGAGCTAGTTGGAATTTGGAACAGGTGGGGTGGCCACAAATATCCACCTGGATCAGTCCTCCCCCCTTAGGAATAAATGGTATCCATTTCTTTGAGTGCTCGGGGAAGAGGGGAAATCATTTGTTGAATCTGAATCTTGGTGAGTTGCATGCCTTGCTGGAGAAGTTGTGTTGCTTGGTCTGTGGAAGGTTGTCATGAACATGTTGCTGGCGGGGTTGAATCTGTTCCACCAACCTGTTGTCTCTGGGCTTGACGGGGCATTTTGTAGGCACCATCGTAGGTGAAGAAAAAATGTCTTCTTTCTCTTATGCAATCTTCTTCTACTGGATAAAAGGTGTTGAGGCTACAGTGGTTGTAGTGGCCTTCTATGTATCCTTTGAACAAATTGTGAAGAGGATGAATTTTTCAGTATGACAGATTACATTGCAGCATTGTTTTGGTGGAAAAGTAATTGGAACTACCTCTGGTATCCTTTAGAGATGACCCCCCAGAGTAATAAGGACACTACAGGGTTGAGACTCATAAACAACATGATGTTTCCACATATATGGTTGGCCCAAAACAACATCACAGACATAAAGAGGGGCAACATCACATACTACCTCATCCTTGAAGGGTTGGATGCCATAGGAAAGGAGATACTGCTAGCTGACATGGAGATCTCGTCCCTGGTGAAGCCACCCGATGTTGTATGGTTGCGGGTGATCTAGGATCTTTTCATCGATGTGACTTATTAAATAATTGTATTAAATGAGTATAAACTAAAATGCACCATAAATAAGGAAAGCTCAATGATAAAGAGACATAAGCATCAGATCTGAACACAAAAAAATTGATAACGGAGTTCATCCCTGGTGGACTACGTCTTCGGGTCCTGCTCTCAAATGGGTAGGCCTTTTTATTAACTCAGCAAAAGAATTTGGAAAAATACATAAGTATACCTCACTCTGGATTTAAGCTACAAAAGTTTTGCTCATATCAGAAAACAAACAGCACCACTAAATTCATGGCATCGAATTACCCAAAAATGATTGTCTCCATGCCTCAATCTGAGTCTGGCACTTTCAGGCCCAAGAGAAATTTTGTCTCGATTTTCGTGCCTACAACCTACAATAAATTAATGGAACTTGTCTCGTTTTCCATGCCTCATCTGTACGGTCACGCGCCTTAGTCCTTCCCCCCAGTGCACTGGAAAAAATCAAAATTTAAAAAAAAAAGGTGGGTGGATTAACCAACGGGACCATTTGGTCCAATAGTTGGTGGAGGCAATTTAAAGAGTGTTTGTCGCGGAGGACTCGGGGTCAAACCCGCAAGCCTCACCTTTTAATAAATTATTTGTTATATATATATTAACAACATATAAACCATCGGATCCTTGCTAACTCTAGCAATGGCGTTAGATTTGGTGGTAAGTGGTTTCAACCGGCCAAATATGGCGGATTGGGGGTTGGCACCAGCCAACCCCACCTTTTTTTTGAAATTTTCCATTATTGGATGTCATTGTGCATTTTCCCGCTATCATGTGGCAACCCATGACTGGTCCATGTGGCGGCCTTTCATTGGCCCATGTCACCACACTGCATGGTCATGCCACATCATCACTATCGCATCAGCTTGCCATGTCACTTTCCAAATGGCTGTACGGATTTCCACGTGGTTGTACAGACTGTCGCATGGCACTTTTCCATTGGTCCACAGAATAACCAGAAAATGCCAAAAATGAGTGACACATGGCAGCCTCTGGTGCTGGAATGTCATCATGACAATGTCACCCTCTGTGTGTGCCACATACCCTGTACGGATGTTGACGTCATCTGTACTGATGATGATGTCAGCAGTACGGATGTTAACTCATCCCTGCTGACTAGGAAAGGTTGACCAAAAATTTAACTATGCATATATTTTGATCCGTAACTCCATTTGACTAATCGTTTACGCCATTGGAAATCTTGCGACGTGCTCTTCATGATGATGGAAATTTCACTGATTTTTGAGGAATTTGAATATTTTCCCTTTCTCTATCTATTGAGGCCATTATGAGCTTCATGAGGTGCTTCTACAAATTCCGAGTTATCCTTAGACTTCTCTGGATCCTTTTTGGATCACGCCTTCCCACTAAGAGATTTTTGGACCACCAAAAGCTTTCATCAATCAACGGATAAGTGAGGGAAGAGTTCCCTCACCTTGTCTTTCTCAATCCATTTTACTTTTCTTGGATGTGTGCCCTTTAATCCCACTCGAAGATAATCAACATCACCCCTGCGTGAAGTCCTCATCCTGCTGTCCAAAATGATTCTTCCTTCAACTCGTCCAATTACTCAGGATAAAACTCATCAATTAAAGGTATCGAAACTTCCTCACCCTGATCCATGATCATGGGAGGCTCAAAACATTTCAAGTTTTCCACATTTACAACTGAGTAGATCTGCATATAAGGTGGAAGATCTAAATGAAAAGCATTGATGTCGCTTTTCTCCAAAATAGTGAAGGGTCCATATCAGATAGGCTTGAGTTTCTTGCCTTCACCCGTTAACCACTCATTGCTAATGTGAAGCCATACCTAGTCTCCAACCTGGAACTGATGATCAACCCTGTGTTTTTCATGTTGAGCTTTATAATGTGCTTGACTCTTCTCCAATTGTTCCCTGACTACTTGGTGTACTTGTTGGATCCTTTGAATGAAATTGTGGGCCATGTCTTCATTTATTTGTTCATTTGAATCGACATATTTCCCATACATCAAGTCCAAAGGGACCTTAAGAAAATACCCAAAACATGTCTCGAATGGAAAACACTGAGTGGAGGAATGTAAGGCTCGATTGTAAGCATGTTGTATATAGGGTATCTGTTCATCCCACAACTTGGGATGCTTGTTGCAGTAGCCTCAAAGAAAAAGTACCATTGTTCGGTTAACAAGTTTTGTCTTCCCATCGGTCTGTGGATGGAAAGAAGTGCTCCTCTTTATCTTGGTGTCCATCATTCTCCACAAGTTTGTCCAAAAATCCCCAAGGAATCGAGTATCTCGATCTGAGATAATGGATGTGGGTAATCCAAAGTGAACCCAAACATACTAAAAGAAGTGATTAGCAATCTTCTCAGCAGTGATCTTCTTTTTACATGGCATCAAGATACACATCTTGCTAAACTTATCCACTGCTACATACAAATAGTCACGACCCATTTTCAACATTGGTAAACCCCCTACAAAATCCATGGAGATACTCTCCCATGGATGGGATGGAACAGGAAGTGATGAGTATAGCCCCAATTTTCTATTAGTGGGTTTACTAGTAGAACACATCATACACCCCTTTACATATTTAGTTACAATTGCTTTCATTTGAGGCTAGTAACAAAACCTTTGTAGATGAGCCATAGTTTTTCCTACCCCAAAATGCCCAGACACAAGAGAAGTGTGAGCTTCTCGTATTACATGAACTCGTTCACTTGTAGGAATACATAGCTTTCCAAGATGGTAGAGTAGTTTTCCATGTAGACAATAGTTCTCTACCTGTGCACCATGGGTTAGATTTTCAAATACCTCTTTAAAATCTTCATCAACAACATATTGTTCCACGTAGCTATTATGAGATAAAGAAGCATTCTTCAAAATAATAGAAGCAACAATAGGAGGTCTAGAAATCATATAAGTTACCTTATTACTTGTACCCTTTTTGTATTTGATTACCAAATGAAACTTTTGAAGAAAATCCATCCACCTATAATGTTCAAATTTTTGCAGCTTGGTTTGTGCTTGGAGATACTGTAAGGGTTGATGATCTGTATGTATGATTGTTTCCTTCCCTAACAAGTAGTGCTTCCATTTCTTTACACTTTGAACTAATGCATACAAATCTTTATCATATGTAGGATAGTTAACAACAGCTTGGTTAAAAGTTTTAGAGTGGTAACAGATAAGATTACGATATTGCATCAACATGCATCCATGGCGTATCCACTGGCATATGTTTCGATCTCAAAAGGCCGTTGAAGATTCGACAATGCTAATACTGGTGCGGTACTGATCTTTTCCTTCAAAGTGTCAAAGTCTTTTTGTTTCTTTCCTCCCCACTGAAAAGTGTTCTTCACACTGGTTAAGGCATGCAAAGGGGCTACAATGAAAGAGAAATTTTCTATGAATCTCCTCTAATATTGAACTACACCCAAGAAGCTCCTTGTTTCAGTTACAGTTGTGGGCTCAGGGAAATTTACAATTACATCAACCTTGGAAGGATCAATTTTCAATTGTCCTCCTCCTATAATATGACCTAAGTACACTAGTGCAGCGTTTCCAAATTCACATTTGGAAAATTTTACATACAATGTTTCCCTTTGCAAAGTATCCAATACTTGCCTTACATGCCTTAGATGTTCATCCCACATCCTATTGAATATAAGAATGTCATCTAAATATACAATTATAAAATCATCTATAAATGGCCTAAACACATCATTCATCACATGCATGAAGGTTGTCGAAGCATTACAAATCCCAAACGACATAACTAACCACTCAAACAATCCATGTTTGGTTTTAAAGGCATTTTTCCATGCATCGTATTCTGCAACCCTGATCTGATGGTATCCACTGCGCAAATTCAACTTGGTGAAATAAAAATCATTCTTTAATTGATCAAGTAAATCATCTATAGGAGGAAGAGGGTATCGATTTTTCACCGTGATTTTTTTTAAGGCTCGATAATCGACACACATTCGCCATGTGCCATCCTTCTTTCGCACCATCATGATCGGAGAACCACAAGAAGATGAACTGAGTCTGATGACCCCTTGATCCAATAAGTCTTGTACCTGTTTTTTTATCTTTGTCATCTCTACAACTAACATCCTATACATTCCCACATTAGGAAGAGGAGAATCTTGTTGAAGATGTATTTCATGTTGGATTTCCCTCTTAAGAGGTAATCCGTCTGGTTCCTAAAAGATGTCATCATACTTAGAAACAATATCAATTAATTATTTTTTATGAGAAGGATCACATCCTTGGAAGGCGTCAAATGTTCCGACATCCTTTTCCCTTATTACCATGAATACATATCTCTTATTAGTGTTTATGAGTCTCTTCATTTGTCCTGCACTAACAAGTGTTTTGTTTACCTTCATGTTGTGGGCTCTAACAATATATTCCACTCCCCCTTTAGTAAGGTGATATGTATTCTCATGACTAAAGAAGACTGTTTTTCTATCATAAAGATAAGGACTCCCTAGCACTATGCCACATATATCAAGTGATACAACATCTAAATCCACTTCATCAATCAACTTTGAAGCAATAGCAAATATGACCCTACACTGTTTGGTGACATTAAGTTTTTCTTTATCACATACCCAACCAAGAGGATACGGCTTTGGATGTGGTTTAATTTCAAAACCCATCTTTTTGAAAAGTGTTTCAGATATCAAGTTTACTTGGGAACTCGGATCAAACAATGTATCCATATTAGTGTGCTTAGATACAACTCTTATATGAAATAATTCATTCATCTTTATTTCATCATCATGAAATTCATTATTGGAATTTGAACTAGCATGAAGGAAATATTTACCTTGTACTCCAACTGCTGTGATCTTTTACTCGTCTCCTAAATTAGAACCAAGATCTTGTTGCACTATAGCAATGGTCTTTGTCTTCCCCTTTCCACCGAATTGTTTCAGTATTTTCTCTAGATGTAATTTCCAACAATGTTCATCATCATGACCATTCTTCTTGCAATGAGTGCAAGATGGTTTTCCTTCTTCCCTCTTTACAGTGGCGGTCTTTTTGTCCCTCCTTTGAAACTTTCCTTTAAATTACTTATGTGGGAATTTGGAAGGTTTCTTTGTGGGATATTCTTGAACATGTTTTCCCCTGTTCTCAAGGTGAGTGGCTTTCACACAAACTTCATCAAGACTGGTGGGGTTAAACAGTAGTAAAGTATGATGAATATAACTGTGAAGTGCGCCAATATACTTCATTAAAGTTTCATAAGAATCTAAAGGAATGTTTAATGCAAGATATTTCTTCCTAAATTCTTCCATGAAACTTTGTACAGTTTAACCTTTACTTTGTCTTAAAGTTTGCTATTCCATCATTGCTTTATGTAAATAACCCAATGGATAAAATTTCTTCCTTATTGTTGATTTAAATTATGACCATAAGGAAAGAAGATTACCACACTTACTTATCTCCTAAAGTTTTCTCTCCCACCATACGAGACCCGTTACTTCCAACCGAAGAGAGGCCAATTGCACTTTAACTTCCTCTTCATCAATCTGTTGAACACGACAATACACTTCAACTTGTCGGACACAATTATCTAGCTTTTTAGGATTAGCATATCCATTAAACATAAGTATAGAAAATTTTGCATTAATCTTTAATAATGGTTTCTTAAAAGAAGCTTTATGGTTAGAATGATGAGAATGATCAGAGGAAGAAGAGATAGAAATCGATGGTGAATATGGAGGCTCAGGAGGGTCTCCTCCAACCCCTTGATTCACTGAAGCATTTTCATCCGTTGATGCTTCATTTTTCTTCCCTTTCTTTGTCATTCTCTTCTCATAATCTCAATACATTTTCTCGACCATATTTGGCATGCGATAGAAGACCATACGGAATTTTTTCTCCCGTTCATCACGCTTGTCCTCTTCATCCATTTTCTTCCTTCAGGATGCACGACCAACTTTGGGGTTGAAAGTCCTAAGTGTTCCTTCACTATGCTTATGCTTGGCCCTAGTAAGCATTCACACTCAACAATTCAAGTCAAAGATGACTGCTCTGATACCAACATGATCCAAAATCTTTTGATGAATGTGACTTATTAAAGAATTGCATTAAATGAGTATAAACTGAAATGCACTATAAAGAAGGAAAGCTCAATGATAAAGAGACATAAGCATCAGATCTCAACACAAAAAACTTGATAACAGAGTTTGTCCCTAGTGGACTATGTCTCCGGGTTCTTCTCTCAAATGGGTAGGCCTTTTTATTAACTCAGCAAAATAATTTGGCAAAATACATAAGTATACCTCATTCTGGAGTTAAGTTGCAGAAGTTTTTCTTAGATCATAAAACAAACAACACCACTGAATTCGTGGTATCGAATCACCCAAAAATGACTGTCTCCATGCCTCGATTTGAGTCTGGCACTTTCAGGCCCAAGAGAAATTTTGTCTCGGTTTCCATGCCTGCAACTTGCAATAAATTAATGGAACCTATTTCGGTTTTCATGCCCTGTCCGAATGGTCACGCGCCTTGGTCCTCCCCCCCGTGCACTAGTAGAAATCAAAATTTAAATAAAAAAGGTGGGCGGATTAACCAATGGGACCATTTGGTCCAACAGTTGGNAAAATGACTTTCTCCATGCCTCGATCTAAGTCTGGCACTTTTAGGCCCAAGAGAAATTGTGTCTCGGTTTCCATGCCTACAACCTGCAATAAATTAATGGAACCTGTCTTGAAATCCATGCTTCACCATACCATCACGTGCCCTAGTCCTTCCCCCTGTGCATTGGCAGAATTCAAAATTTAAATAAAAAAATTGGGTGGATTAACCAACGGGACCGTTTGGTCCAATGGTTGGTGGAGGAAATTTAAAAAGTGTTTGTTGGGGATGTCTTGGGGTCAAACCCGTGGGCCTCCCCTTTTAATACATTGTTTGTTATATATATATATATATATATATATATATATATATATATATATATTTCCAACATATAAATCGTGGGATCCTTGCTAACTCTGGTGATGGAATTATATTTGGTGGTAAGTGGTTTCAGTCGACTATATATGGCAAGATAACTATTTAAATATGGCAGATTGGGGGTTGGTGCTAGCCAAACCCACCTTTGTTTTGAAAATTTTGGTTGTTGGACCTCACTATGCATTTGCCCACTGCCANATAAACCGTGGGATCCTTGCTAACTATGGTGATGGTGTTAGATTTGGTGGTAAGTGGATTCAACCGGCCAGATATGGAGGGATAACTATTTAAATATGGTGGATTGGGGGTTGGCGCCAACCAACCTCGCCTTTTTTTTTTAAATGTTCGGTTGTTGGACGTCATTATGCATTTTTCTGTTGCCACGTGGCAACCCATGAATGGGCAACATGGTGGCCTTTCATTGGCCCACATCACCACACTGCACGGTCATGCCACGTCATCCTTGACGCATCAACTTGCCATGTCACTTGTCGGATGGTTGTACGGATTGCCACGTAGTTGTATGGACTACCACATGGCACTTTTCCATTGGTCCATGCACTGACCAAAAAACGTCAAAAGTGAGTAACACGTGGCAGCCTCTGGTGCTACCATGTCATCATGTTGACGTCATCATGACACATGTCACCCTCTATGTGTTCCACGTACCTTGTACGGATGCTGACGTCATACGTACTGATGTTGATTCATCATCACTGACTGGGCTAGGTTGACCAAAACTTTGACTGTGCATATCTTTTGATCTATAACTTCGTTTGACGATTCGTTTACGTCGTTGGAAAGATTGCAACGCGTTCTTCGCGATGATGCCAATTTCGCTGAGTTTTAAGAGTTTTCAATTTTTTCCCTTTCTCTATCTGTTGAGGCCATTCTAAGCTTCCTAAGTTGCTTCTACGAATTTTGAGTTATCCTTAGACTTCTCTATATCCTTTTTGGATCAACGGGTGTGGTGTTGTCGACAACCCCAACTGTTTGACGACCTCAGCTGAGATGAAGTTCTTCTAGCTTCCGCTATCAACAATGAAATGCAACGAGATCCCCTTTACCCACATCTATGAATGGAAGAGGCGCTCCCCCTCTTCAGGATCTATTGATTCTTCTAGTTGAATTTTTGTGGCTGCGACAGTAACAGTGGGGTCTGCGTCAATGATCTATCTTTTTTCATTATTTTTTGGATCAAATTCTGAAACAGGGTTCAACTCTTTGTCTTTGATCACGACCACCAATGACTATTTTGAGCGACATTCATCGATGTTGTGCCCGGTACTTTTGTGGAAGTCACGCCACTTCGCGGTGTCATTATTTGTCTTTCCCTTACCCTTATTTTCCTGTATCTTGGACTGGTTGTTGGAAGACTGTTGGTTAGGGCCATCTTTATCGTGCTTTGGTTGTTGTGGATATGTAGACCCGAATTTTCATTTTTTCTGGTGCCCAAATTTCTACTCGATTTTGATAGCGTATTGGTAGGCATCTCCGAGTGATGATATGTTTAGAATATCCATTTTGGTTTAGATGTACCTATGCAAAGCCCCACGGTATTTCAGAACCAGATACCGCTCGGAGTCTTTGATACCCAACTTGGTACGCAAGGTATGGAAAGTATTTGTGAACTTCGACACTGTTTGGCCCTTCTCTTGCCACAATGTAGTCCATCTCATGTACTGGTCTTCATAGTTATCAACATGGTAATATTGTTCCTTGACCGCATCCACAAAAAAATACCAAGTGGGCTCGACCCCATATATTTTAGATTCTTCTATGGAACTTTGATCCCAGTAAGTTTCCCACCAATGTTTGACATGGGAGAGAGCCTTGAGGAGTATGAAGGTGATCATTTCCTTGTCAAAAAAATTGTGAACAAAGAAATAACTTTTTAGCAAATTTAACTATTTTTTTAGGGCATCCGCATCTATCTGACCTTCAAATACAAGAATATCAAAGTTAATTGGTACCTTGAAGGAATAATTTCCTCCAACGTGGTCACTTGATGAAGATGTGCATGTTTCTATCGAAAGGCATTGAAGGATGTGGGAAACATTCTCCATCACTTCGTCCCTCTGTCGCGCGAGATCTTGCTCAAGCAACAGGTTAATAGAACATTCTACTTCGACGTTTTTCTTTTTTTTCACCATGGAGTGTTTCTTGGGTGTGCGAGTGTGATTTTCCTCAAAAGATACAAACTCGAGACTCAACTTGCTATACTTGGACCTCATTGGAACATGCACTTAAAAATGATCAAGAGCAGTGCACTCTGATACCACTAATCCAGATTATTTTCTGAACGAAATGAAAGCAGAAATATTACAATGAAATACACATAAATATTGTCAAAAACAAAGAAATACATAAATACATGATTTCTATTAATGAAAGAAATGTACAAACACTATAGAAATACATAGTGCAAGACTCGCTAGAATGGTGGCAGCGTTATCTCTGAAAAGAAATGTGATGGCTACGCTCATTCACAAGAAAATGAGTACAATGAGGCTCTGAAGGCCTTTTTACAATAAACATGAATGCCAAAACCATAGACATCCAAAAACCTAACCCTAGGAGATGAAGCGCCAAAAGTCATGTGGGCCCTATTGGGGTAAGTTAATACATCAACTTCTCGGGGTCGTAACTTTTGCATACGATCTCTGTTTTATGCCTGTGATATCCCGTTGGAAAGGTATTTTCAAGAACCACACATTATGCCATCAAAATTTGACTTTGTCAACAGTTTGACTATGGAAAACCCTAAAAAAAAAAGAAGTTGTTAGGACCTCAAAACGACCCCAGAAGTACAGAAAGATGTAATGAGATGAAAACTACCAAACTAGGTCAAATGGACTAGATGGACGGCCACTAATATCCACATGGATGTTATGTAGGGCTTCAAGATAGCCTTTGAAGTGCAAAACCCATAATTACAAAGAAGTGTCTCCATTACAAAGAAACGTGCTAAACTGAAAATTGTCAAGATGAACCAGTTGGAATTTGGAACAGGTGGGTGGCCACCAATATCCACCTGGATCACTAGCAATGTAATAGATTTTGAATGTTAATAATAAAAATACATCATGAACTACAAACAAACAATGACAGAGTTATAAGGGGGCTATGATTCCACGAGAGAAGGGGGAAGCTAAATTTGTTGGACCAAATTACTATATTTTACTAAACCCGTCTTTGAATTAGTGCAGAGAATGTAATGCATGAGCTTCTTTGGGAAGACACATGGTGCATCGTGAGCATTTCATATATTTGATGGTATTTTGTGGGAGATTCTCTCATTCTTTATCTTCCATTCATTCTTGTTATTTCTTCATGGAGATAAGAGAATATTTAGGTAGTAGAAAGCCATTACTTGTTGGTTATATGATAAGACTGGTTATGTTTCAGCAATGTAAGAATGTCTGAGTGCATGAAAGCATTGGAATTTGGGGAAATTTTCTACAATTGAGCATCTCTAGAGCTTTCATCATTGAGATTTCTTGGTTAGACTATACTAGAGCCCTAGAAAGAAGTGTAACTTGAGGGACTGCATTGCATCGAAGGGGATTCCTTTATTTGGGTTGTATAGGCTAAAGGGGAAAGAGAACTGGTAAGTTGAGATTGTTGTGTGATTGAATAGACAACAACATGAGAACTTAGTTGTCTGTGTGAGGTTAGATTCAACCTAAACACCCATATTTATGGATTCATAGCCTTAGCTCGAGGGTGAACTGTTGTTGAAAGATTTGGAGCACTAATGTCTATGATTTGGTAGAATGTCAGGCGTCTATAGCTAGATGGTGAAGTTTATCTTTAAAGATAGGTTCTATGCATATTTAATTGATGATTTGTATTGTTGTGTTTATATTGTGTTTATTTCCACTCTGTTTTTATTTCCTAATGTGTATATTCATTAGAGTTATGCATTGTATATATTATACACATTTTCTTGCTTGCTTGCATGCACTGTTGATATGCATGCTTCATGTTTTTAATTAACATAGTATCAGAAGTTTAAAATTAGTTCAAGAACGCGAGTTCTTGAGCTACCCTAGTATTTTGGGGTACATTAAATTGTGGTATCAAAAAAAAAATTGTAGTGAAGTGACCCAAAAGAGAGCTAACTACATCACAGAGTTTTAAGGACTCATTAGAAGCATCATTAATGGCTTTCCTAGCAATTTTACATTTGTTATCATACCAAGAATTGGTTGTTCTAGTTGTTCTATTTTTTTTTTTCATGACACCTCAAAAGAGAACTTGTTAATTGAAGTGGAAAAGGTTGATGTAAAATTAGGATAGAGGTATTCGATGTTGTCCTTATAAGTTAGGAGATTTATTTCACTATTTAAATTCTTTAAGAAAAAATCAACTTTACTTCTGTCAAAAAGAAAGTACCTTTGATTATCAGAATTTTCTTCAATGGTGCTTTTCTGCATGGCAAAGTTTACAATTAGGCTTAAAGGTCTATGATTGGAGTCAGAGTCATGGCTGTTTAAAAGATCAAAATTTACTATTTAGTTGGATAAGAGGATATTGGATATCACATAATCCACAACACTACTACCTAGCCCATGAATACAAGTCATCTAGTTCGACCACTTCATTACATCATTGCAAATTATTAGGTCTTGAGAACTACAAAGCTTAACTAGTTCAATACCCAAATGTGTAGGAATAATTTTGGATTGAGTGAGACCCACAATATTCATGGAGGCAACCAAACCAAGGACTTGACCGCATGACCTCTTGCAACAGTGAACCACTTGAACTAACACGGGGTACTCCACTTAGTGAACCTATGACGTAGCATGTGTGTTAATGGGACATTAAAGAATACCCCTAATTTCACTAGATATTGAAAATAACCTCCCAAAACTATTTTTTCGAAACCCCCTCCAATACATCTTTGCAATGGAAAAAACCCTATTTTTTACTACATATCCCCTATTTTTACCAAATGTCCCTTTTTATACCCCCAATACCTACAATATATTAACCTTATTTTTCACAATTTTAAAACCCCTGAACTTCATAAAATACTAGTCAACAAGCTAACCCACCAAGCTAAAATAAAAAATATAAAAAATTATTTGATGATAAATCTACTAAGTAAGATCCATCCTACCAAATTCATTTATATTGAAAAGTTGAGTAATATATTGTTTAATAATAATGATGTGAGTATTTATATATACTTATGGATATGGGTATTGGATGTATTTTAATTTATTTTTCAATATGGATATAAGGATTTTAAAAGGAAGAGGAAGTTGGATACAACTACAATTGCAATATTTTTGAAAGACAATAGTTTTGAAAGATAAAATAAATAAGCATGATAAAGTTTAATAAGTGAAAAATGAACTTGAAACCAACATACCAAGTTTATATTGTTTGTTTATTTATTTGTTTTAAATTAAAACAATGTCTAGGAAGAATTTAATAAATAAAATAGAAACTCTTATGAAAATTTATTTGTTTTAAATTAAAAAGATGTTAAGGAAGAATTTAATAAATAAAATAGAAAAAAAAATTAACATATTTTATTACTTTATTGATAAAAATCTATCTAAATAAATCATATATATTTTCAAACCAACTTAATTTTAAACTTGATTATATGATTAATTTAATTACAATTATATAAAAATTTAAAATATAATGATAAAAATATAAATTTATATATAAATTATTATGTTGTATTTTCAAACCAATTTAATTTTAAACTTAATTATATAATTAATATAATTACAATTATATAAAATTTTAAAATATAATGATAAAAATATAAATTTATATATAAATTCTTATGTTATATATATATATAATAATAATAATAATCTATTTTTAAGGTCATGGCCAAGACAACACACCAAATTGGTGTATGAGACCTCCTTGTTTGTGGGACAAGGGATCCTCCACCCAACGATTTGACTAGTAAAGTCTACGGAAAGTATATATATATATACCAAAATATGGCAATTTGAACTATTATAAAATGATGATGATAGATGATTAACGTCCACTAAGACCTAATTGGTCTATTGGACCTTAAGAGGGTAAGTGATTACTTGTGATTCTTTAGAATTTTGTTTCTGTGCTCGAAAAGCACTAAGAGAAGCTTTCCAAGATCACCATACTTTTGTTTAGTTAAGAGGTTAGGAAAGTTTGTAGTGTGATCAATATTTTGAAAATAAGATCTAATATGGATATAAGCTGAACAATCTAAGAGAAAGTGGTTTTCATCTTCAACCTTCTTAATTATTATAAAATAAATAATTAAAAAAAAACTAGTTAAGAAAATGATAAAACCATTT
>SNQJ01S0080936.1:35429-48523 GCA_010110895.2 Picea sitchensis | reverse complement strand
TTAATTTATAGTTAGTTTTTTTTTTAATAAATTCAATTTTAATTTAATCCAAGGGTGATAATGTTTTTATAAATTAAAATTTAAACAAATTAATTAAAATTTGATTTAATTTCTATAACAAAAAGAAAAAAAAAATGTATTACAAAACGGTATATATATATATATATATATATGTGTGTGTGTGTGTGTGTGTGTGTGTGTGTGTGTGTGTGTTTGAAGGATTATAAAGGTGTATATAGGTTATGGTTATAAACCTTTATAAAAATAAAAATAAAAAGTATTGTTGTATTACAAAATAATGGGTTAAATAGTAGGGTAACTAAGATTAAAGCAATGAATAACAAACATATGGAAATTGTGTGGTATTGCAAGGATATATATAATAATAATATTATAAGGGTGGTTGATATGAGTGTCATATATTGATATAGGGAAGGGTTAAATGCTTGACTAAATAGTTAAGTTAGAGTAATTGGCGAGTACATTATGGTGCTAGCATAGTTAGCAAGGAGACAAAGCTAGTAGCTTACCTGGATGAAGTTATCAAGCTTAGATGCTTTAACCTTGACCTAAGCCACTTACCCTAAAGAGAGTAACGTTTGTTTACAGACAAGTAAAAAAAAACTTACGCCTAACCCTATATTTACAAGTATAAGTTGAGCAAATGTGGAATGTCTTAAACTCTTCCCTGATAAGCATTTGGGCGATGCAGATTCAATCATTTAAAATGGTTAGGACTCGGGGAAATCGAGGCCGAGGGGCATCATCGCAAGGACCGCCAACATCGGCACTACCACCACCGTCACCTGAATTAACTCTCATTTTGCGCTCTTTGGAGGTTATTAATGAGACATTAAAGGGGCGCGAGTCAGCAAATGTCGAAGTGGAAACTCCACCATCTAGAGTGGGTAACCCTAAAGCGTCAAGGGACTCAGAGGGAGGGCCTCCACCAGGGGACATCACTAGAGAACTACAGAAGATCAAACTCCCAGAGTTTGTTGGGGGTCGTGCAAGTGAACGTGCAGAGGCATGGTTGGAAGGAATGGCACAATGTTTCGCCTTAAGAGACTATGCTTCCACATCTAAGGCAAAGATAACAATCTTTCAGCTGAGGGACATTGCCTTGAACTGGTGGGGTAATCTAGAGAGGAAGTTGCACCTTACCCCAGACACCGTCTCATGGGAGATTTTTGAAAAAAGATTCTGGAGGAAATATTTGTCGGCTTACTACGAGGAACAACAGGTAGGAGCATTTCATGCTCTAGTTCAGGGAAATAAGACCATTGAAGAGTACGAGATCAAGTTTATGGAGTTGGAAAAATATGTCTCGTACATGGACACTGATCAACGACAAGCATAGCATTTTGTGTACGGGTTAAACCCTAAGATAAGGGCCATGGTATAGATGTGGAAACCGTTGTCAGTAGCTGAAGCAGTTGAAAATGCACGTTATGCAGAGGAGCATATGAGCTTAAACATAGGTATAAGATCAACCTTTCCACAACATCCTAGATTCGTGGGGAAGGCCCCTAGGACCTTCTCCAGGGGAGGAAGCTCTGTTCCACCTCCTTATGGCAATATTGAGCCTGTGGTTGGGTGGAAAGGCACACACCCACAATCAGTTAGATGGTTGAAACTTGTAATAGATAAGTATTCTCCTACCCTGTGTAATTGAACTATAACTGTGTAATGAAATTGGATATACTGTGAACGTTTTCAGGGATGTGCATGATTGCTTAGTGGTTATATTGTATCCTTTTTATTTCTGCTTGATTGTGTAACTATGCAAGTAAGAAATTATATGGTTCAGACATGACTTGTACTCGTAAATGCTTGAGCCATGTGGTGGTTTAAGCTAGAGCCAGGAATTGTGAGTTCGTCGACCTTGGCCACGGTTTTCACAGGTGCACATTGACACTCCTAGTTGCCCTGAGTCTATGGGAGGACGGAGTTTGTTAAGCTCAGGTGAGGCAGTGTGGATATGCACGGAGTCTCTATGAGGTGGGCAGAGGTCGAGAACCTCTTAAGTTCTAGACTTGATGAATGAGCACAAGGGGTGCGCGAAAGAATTATTCTAAGTGTTAAGTTCAGGAGAACGAGCGCAAAGCTCTTAAGTCCTTCGTAATTGACGAAGTTCAGGAAGGATAACGAGATTCAAGTATCGAAAGGGAATATACTTTCAATTGGAAGATGAATGGCGAGATCCATTTGGAAGGATCCAAGGTCTATCACGACCATTAGATTTGAAGAAGGAGCACATGCGTTAACGCCTCGACTCCTTCAGTCTTCACAAGTCGACGAATGTTGGTAATCATCGTAAAGGGGAGGGATCCTCTGAAGTCCGAAACCCGAAGTCGCGAAGTGCCTTTTGGTTAGGCCTGTGGTCATAGCTTGAGGTCATATGAAGGAAAGGGCTAGCCTGGAAAGCTAGCGCCTGTTGCTGAAATCCTTCAAAGGGGCAAGGAAAGAGCCTGCGGGTTTGGAAGAACTTGCAATATTGAAGAAAGGGGAACCTAAAGAGAGTTAAGGAAAGTGAAATTATGATACCCCACCTCTTAAAAGAGCACTTAGGGGTCGGGTGTGTTACAAATTGGTATCAGAGCATGGTTAAAACACTTGGCCTGCTTGGGTTCATGCACAAGTCACATAAAGAGGTATTGTTATCTGCATTTACTCCTTGAGGAGAAGGAATGCATATTGAACCTGTGATTTTGGGAATTCTTGTTGAATTTCAGCAGAAGAATTTCTTTAACCCTTTGTCAAAGAGATAACTACTCTTACTGGAGTAGGGATATGCTAATTAATATTATAATAAGACTTGAATGTGGATAGATGAAGGTGGCAGGGTTATGTCAAGGGTAGTTGAATCTCGAAGGATAGATGACCTGGTGTTCGTAACACTGCCTCTGAGCATGGGCAGTTGGAACCTCGAGCATTGATGATGGTTGATTATATAATGGTTAATACCATTGTGGGCTTAAAGGAATCTGATAGGATCAGGTAGGATCCTTTGCAGTATAATTACTACTTTATATTAAACTCGGAGTATACAACTCCGCATGACCAAGGGAAAGGTGAGATGGGTGAGTCCTATAGAAGTTGAGGCAAGAAGGTTTTCTTGCTAGTTGTTATCGTATAAAAAGGGGAACATAGTTATGACTATGTGTAATTCAACATCCATGTGAATTTCATGTGAATGACTGCAAGCTCTCAACTGAGAGGGAAACTCAGTGTTGAGTGTTCCTATGAGGCTTATCATAAGGATGAATTGGAAGATCCTTGGGAGAAGGATCTAGAAGTCTGATGTGTCCATTTGTGTGAATGACATGGAAAAAGGTGCAAGCAATGAGATTCCATGATGAATGTTTGGGTTGTGTGTGTATATGCTTGAGTGCATGGATTTAATGCATTGTGAAGCTTCTTGATATGAACCCTGATTTTAATACCGGTTAGGTATGAATGATATTAAATATACAAGTGATGCACATGTATGATGTAAGAGTATAGGTATACTAAAGGCACGAGGTTACTGCCTAGATGAGTGAAATGTGAGGCAAGCATTGTGCTTGCCAAGCTTGAATGAATACCATGGATGCATGGCCGACTCCATTCTAAAGAGTCATGAAATTTCTATTTTGAATGGTAGCTTGAGGGGAATGTAATACACTTCCTCAGAAAATACTAATATAAATAAATGAAAGAGTAAATGAGCAAAGATGCTCTGCTGTCATGATAAGAGGCAAATGATTATGCCTTGGAGGATCACATGAGAAGGATTGTGAACAATCCTGAGTTGACTGATCTTAAAAGTAAATATGTATGTGGGTTGTGAAACATACCTATGACAGCTACATACAAGCTTAGGATTATGATTATGGCTAAGTACATCATGGATGTAAGTTAACAAAAACTAGAATATGTGTGGATACATAATCTGGAATGCATGTCAGAAATGCATGTCTATGTTCCTTAAAGAATGATTATTAACAAGCTGAAGCTAATTCAAGGTTGAGGCCATCACAGATATTGATGGATATGCAATGAGGAAGTTCCCCGTGAGGAAACTGTGTAAGGACTTTGTCAGAAGAACAGAGTCACAACGCTAATAATTGCGGAAGGTTGGGCAATGGGATGCAAAGCCTGTATGTATAAGAATATTGGATTACATTTTAAAATAAAATGTGTAAGAGGAAGACTAACAACTGAATGTTAACCACTATGAGAACCGAATGATAATGTGCAGGATGCATAGGTTCATGACCCACTATGAACAAAAAGCTTGCTATTAAAGCATGTTGTTGTATCCAAAAAGGTTAGAGTGGGGCCTAACCAAGGCTGCTCAAGGAAAAGAGCAGGGAGATCCCAACCTGGAAAAAATTGCAAAAGCCAAGAAGAGGAAAAAGGAGGAACACTCGTCCACCCTAATAACTTTGAATTGATTACAGAGTTGTAGGTCTTAGATGAGCAGCTATGAGAACAAGTAAAACTGGGAAAAGAGAAGGGATAAATGAGTATGTTTGATTGAATAGGATTGGTTGAAGCCACATCAAGAAAATGAAGTAAGGCCTTAGAAATAACTCAGCTGGGTTGAAATCCCCAGGCTGTGTGGAAGGAGTGGGAAAAAGGGGAGAGCCCCTAACTCCTTTCTTGCTATGTGTTATGTTTCCTCTGGAATGAGAAAGTTGATTTACTAATAAAGGTAAATGTTTTGACACCATAGTGATGACGATTGTATTACTGCAGAAACAATTGAGAACTGTCTGTATTGCATTCATGAAAACCTTTGAGGATAATGTGATGAAGAGCATAAAGATAGGCTAGGACATTTTGAAGATGTTTTATGGATTTGAATGGATGATATATGCATTTTAATTGATATTCCAACCAATGATGCATGTTGTGTATAAAAAAGGAATTGGAACTGTTCAAGAAGACAGTTACCAATGATGGGCAACCTCAGGCAGAGGATGACCATGGGAAGGCTGTGGTTGAAATATTGTTGACAGGACTGTAAGAATCCCCCTAAAGCACTGTTGATAAGGTCAAAATCAGAAAGAGGGTGCTAGGAGCCAAGAACAGGTATGAAAAGATTGGGTGAGAATCCCTTCTGAAATATTTTTATTGTCTCTTGTTATGCACAAAATTTAGAAAGGGTGGTTGTATGCCATGGATAACCAAGTAGGGTATGATTCGGGAAGGAGAACCCGAATGATGGAGGTGTGAACCTCTGGCAGTGAAGACTGATTGTATGATGTAGGAGCATTTGAACCAAATAATCTTTGTTGACTCAAAAGGTAAAAAACCTTTACTAAGAGATCGTAGAAATCCATTCGATCAAATACAGATCGAGATCGTGAGGATCGTGAGAGAAAACCCTGATCGAATCAGGTTAATCAAGAACCTGATAGCGGAAGTGAACACGAGCCGTTCATCGGAAGGAAACTGATCTCAGTCATCAGATTGATTTCAAGATCCACTGGAGTTAATGGATCAAATTCCAGTCGTTCGATAAGATCGACAACCTGTATTCATTTTGGAGATTGAACTCTCCGATAAAGAGCGAACATATTGGTGATTCCACAAACACTGTGAACCGTTGATATGTTAACGATCGATGGGAGGACCTGGAAGGAACCCACGCATTAATGCCACCCAAACTCATACTGTGATTGGGTTATGTGGTTGAATTTGGCAAATCGAGGCTCTGCTCTGAGTCTAGATTCTCAGTCAAATACTTCTATACTAGGATTGTTGTATTTGGAATCGTGTGGTTTACAATCGATCTAGGGATAAGATCGACGTCCCATATTCATTGCGGGGAAGGCTTATGCATGTTGATTAATTCCAGGACCTGTACCAGTAAATTAAACTCAATATAGTTTTGTTTTGAGTTTGAGGATTCGACTGAAGATCGGACGGCTCGTATCCATTGCGGAGATCGGAAGGAGAATTAAATCGCGAGCTAGTTGAGGTTCTGCAATCCCTTGCAATCGTTAGATTTGGGGAAAGACGGATCTTCACTGTCGAATGGTCGACAAGGGGTTTGGCCAGGATCATATCACCCAGACATGGGAGTTGAAAGGGTAGCACCTGAAAATAATAGAGCTAAGGTCACAACTCTCGATCGCGTGGAGAGAAAATAGATTCCATCCGGGACAGTCAAGGAAGGTAGAGTTTGGCACTCTACGTTAGACTGTGGTTGTGGGGACTGGTTCAATGGGAATAAAAGGTGCTCATAGTTAGCACATTGCATGGAATGCATTAAGGGAATGGATGTTGCATAAGAGGGAAGACAATGGATTTTTTAGTAAGGAAGGAGGACCTTCCAGTGTTTTACTTACATTATGTAAGTGTTGAAGGAAAACAAATTTGGGTGTCCATGAGTGTTGCCACCCTCGTTATTAATGAAGGAAGAATTCTTAAGGGCATTCATGTGAAACTTTTGAGTTTCATGTGTACTGATTTGGCATCGTGATCGACCTATAGCAAGAAGCATGGTCCTGCTGTAAGAGTGAATGAAAATGAATAAGCCATATGGTGAAGAGGTTGGTTAAATTCCAACACACCATGGCTAAGTACTGGTCATAAAGTGTGGCAAACTTGAAATCAATGCAAGGGTGCATTAGGTATGAATGTGGCCACGAATGTTGGCACATTCATTAAAGTCAATTGATATCTAAATTTCATTTTGAAAAAATTGGTAGGCTGAAATGATGCATAGGTAAGGGATGATATTTCCTTTTTCTTTGTATCCTTGGATAGATGAAAATGAGTGGGACTGTTGGTATGCGTGATTTTGAAAAGATAATGTGCATGAAAACTAACCATTTGTTTGGCTGAGAAATGTTGAGATTGCAGGAAGAAAAGGGTCTTGGATAGGGCAGTGTTGTAAGCCCATAAGGAAGACCAAAATTGCCTACTGAGCCAAACTGTTGTGGGAAGGAAAGTCCCATAAATGGTGGATCTAGTTCCGTGCGGAACAGATCTAAAGATAAATATGGAACAGGAAAATCTGTAGGCGACAGATTTGCAATAAAAATTCTGAATTTGAAAGTTATGATGATGTCTCATAATTTCAGTATGCATGTGTTATAGGTGAAACAAAAAGGTCTGTCCAAGAAGGACAGATGAAGGCTGTCAAGTTGAAAAGCCTGAAAGAGGCCACTGTTGAGACATGAGAACCCCGTGGTGAGTCATGATCACCTGGAATATGTTGTGTTGAGGTAACACAAGCCGGAGGGACGCCTTGGCAGAGCAAGTCTGAGGGATGCCTCGACTGTAAGGCTCGATGAAGTCTCTGAAATTATTCTTGTGCGAGAAAGCTTTGGCCAAGCAAGACGGATCACATGAGGAACTCTATAACAGATAAGGGGATGCATGAGCTTGTGCCTGGAGGATGAGTGACCACAAAGGAGAGGAGACTCTGATAGTTATTGTAAACTATTCATTGGGATCATGCACACAGTGGGTATGTCAAGGAAAAACAATGGACATGGATAACAAGACAATCATGTGGATGCAACCCCACGAATTGCACATATAAGTATTGTGCTAGATTATGAAATTTTCCTCTTGAATTTTGAACAACAGTAAGATGTTTTCGCATAAAATTGTGATTAATGTGATTGTTGTCCAAGAATTACTGAAAGAAGGTGACGAAGATTAAGGGTTTGAAAAAAAAAAGGACCTGATCGAGAAAGAAGGTCAAGACTTCTGAAGTGGCTGAATGAGAAAGGCATGATAGGTGTTTCTGAGAAAGAACACCGAGGACGGTGTTCCTTTAAGGGGAAGGGAATTGTAACACCCTGTTTCCCCCAGCTTGTAAATAATCATAAAATAGGATTACCATGCTAAGGCATGTGGACGATGTAAATGTATTATTGTTAAATTGCCCATAACTAACTATTGGGGGGTGAAGCGTTGAAGTACGAGCCATGATATCTTTAGAGGAAAGAATCAATTAATGAAGGAAAGGACTGGTGGTTGAATAATCAACCACCCCCATGAATGGAAACATGGGTTGTCAGCCCAAAGTACCACAGAGACCTGCAGACTCGAGCTTCCTTTTGACAAAAGGAACAAGATAGGTCGAAAAACCTTCCCAAGGAAGGAAGGTAAGATATATACAGAAAAAAATGGAAAAGAAGAAGAGAGATCATGAGAGGGGAGCTCTCCAACTGAGAACGAACAGAGGCCTACAAGCTTGATGCTGGGAGAGCGTCTGATAAACCTTGTCGAGGCCGTGACAGAGAGAGAAATCTCTGAGAGTATGCAGAGAAAAGGACCCGAATGCGAGCTTGATGCTGAGGAAGCATCTGATGAACCTCGCAGGGATATTGTGACAGAGAGAAGGTCTCTAAGAGATGGCATAGTTCCCTAGTGATATCATGGCTTGGCACGGGGGTGGCCAGAGTGCTAAGAATGAATGCCTCTGAGCCTATTGTTGGGTGGAAAGGCACACACCCACAATCAGTTAGATGGTTGCAACTTGTAATAGATAAGTATTTTCCTACCCTGTATAATTGAGTTGTAACCATGTAATGAAATTGGATATACTGTGAGCGTTTTCAGGGATGTGCATGATTTCTTAATGGTTATACTGTATCCCTTTTATTTCTACTTGATTGTGTAATTAGGCAAGTAAGAAATTATATGGTTCAGACACAACTTGTACTCGTAAATGCTTGAGCCCTGTGGTGGTTTAAGCTAGAGCCATGAACTGTGAGTTCGTCGACCTTGGCCACGGTTTTCACGGGTGCACGTCGACACTCCTAGTTGCCCTAAGTCTCTGGGAGGACGGAGTCTGTTAAGCTCAGGAGAGGTAGTGCGGATATGCACAGAGTCTCTATGAGGCGGGCAGAGGTCGAGAACCTCTTAAGTTCTAGACCTGATGAATGAGCACAAGGGGTGCGCGAAAGAATTCTTCTAAGTGTTAAGTTCAGAAGAAAGAGCACAAAGCTCTTAAGTCCTTCATAATTAACGAAGTTCAGGAAGGATAGCGAGATTCAAGTATCGAAAGGGAATATCCTTTCATTTGGAAGATGAACAGACGAGATCCGTTCGGGAGGATCCAAGGTCTGTCACGACCATTAGATTTGAAGAAGGAGTGCAAGCGTTAATGCCTCGACTCCTTCAATCTTCACAAGTCGATGAATGTTGGTAATCATCGTAAAGGGGACAAATCCTCTAAAGTCCGAAACCTGAAGTCGTGAAGCGCCTTTTGGTTAGGCCTATGGTCACAACATCAAGTCATATGAAGGAAAGGGCTAGCCTGGAAAGCTAGCGCCTGTTGCTCAAATCCTTCAAAGGGGCAAGGAAAGAGCCCGCGGGTTTGGAAGAACCTGCAATATTGAAGAAAGAGGAACCTAGAGAGAGTTAAGGAAAGCAAAATTATGATACCCCACCCCTTAAAAGAGAACTTAGGGGTCAGGTGTGTTACAGAGTCACACCTAGAAAAGTTGTTATAGGTATTTCAATGGCAGCGAGTGCAACATCCCACTCATCACCAACGACGCAAGCAGGTCCAAGACCTTCTTAGGGAGCAACAAGTAGGGGCAGGGGATCCAGGGGAAGGAACTCATTTAAGAGAGCATCACAGGGTAGTGCATAGGTTCCATCTCGTGTTACTTGTTGGGAGTGTGGAGGACCCCATTACTAGCATGACTGCCCAGAGTCATAAACAAGATTTGTGCATAGAGAAGGAAAGGCCCCGATGGGAAGAGTGAGTGGTAGCCACCATATTTATGCAATAGTTTATAATCGTCAGGTAGAACATCAATCCACGGTGGTGGAGGAGTCAGGTACGTTAAGTCATGTCAATGTTAAAATTTTATTTGATTCTGGTGCTACAGATAGTTTCATTTCACCTTGTGCATTAGAAAAGTGTGGGTTGGCAGCCTACGAGCATGATGACTTTAAACAAGTCAAGATGGCTTCAGGGGAAAAACAAGTGGTAGGACCTAGCGTTGATAATTGTTTAGTAGATCTGGGAGTGTGTACTACTAGGTTGAAGGTGTACGTCACTGCTTTGGGGACGTATGACCTAATCATTGGAATGGACTGGTTAGAAGCCCATTGAGCTTTGGTAGATTGTTTTGCAAAGAGGGTGCTTTGTGTTGATGGTGAAGGGAGGTCAATAGAGATCCATGGTGTACGGAGGAAAGTGTCTCTACACTTTATCTCAACCATTAAGGTTAAACATTTCATGAGGCAAGGTTGTCGATTATATGTAGTGGAAGCAGTCAATCAAGGGAAAGGACCCTCCTTGGATTAGTACCCAGTGTTTTCAGAGTTTAAGGATGTTTTTCTGAAATCATTTCCAGGGCTAGCTCCTAAGAGAGAGAACTTGATTTTACCATTGAACTAAAACCTGGTGCGAAGCCAATTTCCAAGACTCCATATAGGATGACAACGCCATAACTTTGTGAGTTGCAGATGTAGTTGAAGGAACTACTTGACTTAAGGCTAATAAGGCCTAATGTCTCACCTTGGGGTGCACCAATAATTTTTGTGAAGAAGAAGGATGGTTCCTTACGATGGTGTATAGATTACAGGGACATGAATTGTGCTACAATATAAAATAGGTACCCAATGCCACAGATTGATGATCTCTTTGATCAGATGAAAGGAGCAGCGGTGTTCTCAAAAATTGATCTGTGATCAGGGTATCACCAGTTAAGGATTAAGGAAGGCGATATTCCTAAAATGATATTTCGAACTCAGTTTGGGAATTACGAGTTCGTTGTAGTACCTTTTGGGTTGATTAATGCGCCAACAATATTCATGAACCTCATGAATGGTGTATTCTGAAAGTACTTAGACCACTTTGTACCGGTCTTTCTGGATGATATGTGTTAGCGTCAGAAGTCACCCCTGGATTGCAACAGGAGCAGAGCCCGACGCCCATCAGTTTATGTCACTATTTGTTTAATGGGGTGATCGAATGGAAGTTAACTCAAAACGATGTGGTTTTAACTCTGAAATTAGGCCAGGCATGCATGGGTAAGTGAGGTCTTAGATAACTTCAGACAGTGAGTTGTAGTAATCGTGAGTAGGGAGAAGACTTGTATAAGAGAAAAGCAAAGGTCTGTTGTAAACATCAGGTTTCTAACAGACTGTAGGGGAAAACATTTAGAGGCAAGATCTTCTTACATTCAAATGCAGAAAACTGGAGAGTACAACAATGCAACGATAAATCCTTTATCACAACATAATTGAAATCATTCGCACGAATTAGTCAATCACGAACTCTCTCAGTATGAGATGAAAACTAGATGGAGTGAGAAGATTGTCTGTCATAAAACAAGAAATCTTACATACCGATACATAACCAGAGAACTAGAGAGTCTGTTAAAACTTTACAATCGGGAGCTTCGCTCTACCATCGATCCCTTTCAAAAATGGCGAAAACGCCTACATATACTCAAAAATAACAACAACAACAAAAACGAGACGCTGCATTAAAGAATTGCGTTTGCCTGGCTTCTGACAGCCTGCCTATGCAGACTCAGGATGATCGTGCGCCTATGACAGACGCCATCAGATTTCAGATTGTCCTTCTGCAGGTGAGTCGACGTGCTTTTAATTCGTCACCGGACTTTCCCTTTATGGCGGAGCCGATGTCTAACCACCTACAACAACTGCAATAACTGCCATCTTCGGATCAGGAACGACTCTGGTCAACTCTGCCTTTTGGAGACGTGGAGGTCTTTTCGAGGGGCCACCTGGACCAGCAGAACGACTCACGGGATGAGAGGTGGAAGATGTGGCATACTCGATGAGGATGTTGTAGGTGCCGGTATGGTATGGTGAAGGGACAGGAGACAACGAATGGAGGGAGGTGCTAAGGTAGAGGTGACTGGGCGAAAGGGACACATGGCAGGCGGTGAGGACTTAGGACCAGTATATCCGTGCCATGTACATATAGAGGGCCCGCTAGAGTGAAATTCCATTCTGGACCCCCCCCCCTCCATTAAAGGCATAACTGATGGGGGGGTCTGGAATCCAATACAGACCGTAGATCTAAACGCCAAGACTTGGGCCGTCCAGATGCGCACATACATTATCTCCGATTCCGGACCCCCCCCCCCTCTGGTTAAAGCCAAAATGACAGAGGGGGTGCATAATGGAACCTCATCCATGAATTTGAGTGCCTGGATTACGATCGTCCAGATCTACGCCCTCTTTAAATTAAATTTGCCCGAGCCTTGCTGATGGATGAGCGGTTGAGATGACCTCGGCGCTTTCAACATGAAAATCCCGAAGGGCCCCACTCGTGGCTCAACTATTGCGTCGTGTGTCCTTCAGATGGATGGTCCTGATTCTTTCGGGATTTCTGGCACCGGGGGTTCACAATGCAACGTTTCTCAAAATCTCGATTTACCAAACCGCGAAAGCACGGATGTACGCCGCGTGTCCTCCAGAGGAACGGTCAAGATGGCATTTGATGTTAGAAGAGGGTTGCCTCCATTATCAGGCTCGCTTGACATGACCGGGTGCTAGGACCATGGACTTAGCTTCAAAGGCACTTATCGACATTTTGGGGTTTGGGGTTTCGAGATGTAGAAAGACATGAAACCCTCACCCTTTGAACTCCCGAATGTCGAAATGCCGACGTGACTAGATCTTGCGCCATACATCCTTTGGATGGACGACTGATATCCTTTCTTGCATGCAATATAAATGCTACCTATCGCGCTAATCCCGATGCAAATCTGCTAACCGCGATTTCCTGTCGTCCGTCTATCTGCTTTTATAGATGAATCCGGGCTATTGACAACATAATTTCCCCGCTCACTTGATTTTTAGCCTAAAATGTGGCTTTACGTGCTACACTTGGGCGTTCTTCGTGCAACCTGTAGCTCTGGATGCTCTTGGGCCCAAGACAAGAATTGTTGCTAACATTAGGCTCCATGGGGGATAGAGTCGTCCCTGTGATGCTCCAAGAACTCATTCTGCAGCTTCAGTGCCTTACTGTTGGGCTATGGAGTCAGGCTCAAAACCTCCCGCTGCTAAAAATACAGGCCGAAAAATAAAAGCAACAAAATAAAGATACATGCTCAAAGGAGCTTATTTATATACAATCCTAAACTAAT
>SNQJ01S0080936.1:0-35419 GCA_010110895.2 Picea sitchensis | reverse complement strand
CATCTAAAAGAACAGGTGCATCTGAAATAATGTCAGATGCTTCTGTTCTAGGGCTAACACAATTAATATCATTCAACACCTCTATTTTTTCATGGCAAATGCTTTCCTCCACAGTAAAGGCTTTATCATGGACATGGTCTTCAGGGCCAGCTGAGGCTTCATGAAGCAAAGAAAACTCCTCACAACAGTTTTCAAACAAACAATCAGCTGGATAGTAGTCTTTACAAAATGAATTGAAAGATGTATGAAAACTTGTTAAAGAGCGGATGCTTGCAGCGGGAAGAGACTGACACCATTCAAGAGCAGCTCCCTTCAATGAATACCTGAAGAGATTAATCTGGACATCTTCATGCATGATATTTAGTCAATGAATAACCTCATGAAAGTCCAGTAAATGCTCAGCTGGTACCTCCCAACTCTTTGCGTGAAATTCCGGGAGGAAATTTTCCCATATGTCTCTATCAGGAAGTGCATTAGGAAAACCAACTATCTGGAAAAAGTCACAGAAAGCAAACCTTTTAGCTAAGATTTTCTCCATATCGAACCAGTGGAGTCGCTGATTGATCCTTGAATCATGGAGTCGCCAGGTGAAAGATTTACAGCTTCGAATGTGTCTGGTCCTTGTTCACCATCAAAGGCCAGATCTTAATGTTGTTGTTACCCTGGAAAGCTTCTCGGGCTGAGAAAGCAGTTGCTGAAACCTTCTCGAGAAAGCTCCTTAGGGTCAGCTTTCAGGTGTGCTAACAATAGCAACAACTGAAACAGTGAAGTGGAAACAATGGAGTCACCATAGTGGAGTCGCCAGGTGCACAATAGCAATCTTTAAGGGCTCTGATCTCCGATGCACCTTCAGAATCAGAGGCTCAATGTCGTTCTGCCTAGGGAAAATCTTCAACTTCGTCCCCGGCAACGACGCCATAAATGTTAGCGTCATAAGTCACCCCTGGATTGCAACAGGAGTAGAGCCCGACGCCCATCAGTTTATGTCACGATTTGTTTAATGGGGTGATCGAATGGAATTTAACTCAAAACGATGTGGTTTTAACTCCGAAACTAGGCCAGGCATGCATGGGCAAGTGAGGTCTTAGATAACTTCAGACAGTGAGTTGTAGTAAGGGTGAGTAGGGGGAAGACTTGTATAAGAGAAAAATAGAGGTTTGTTGTAAACATCAGGTTTCTAACAGACTGTAGGGGAAAACGTCTAGACGCAAGATCTTCTTACATTCAAATGCAAAAAACTGGAGAATACAACAATGCAACGATAAATCCTTTATCACAACATAATTGCAATCATTCGCACGAATCAGTCGATCACGAACTCTCTCAGTATGAGATGAAAACTAGATGGAGTGAGAAGACTGTCTGTCATAAAACAATAAATCTTACATACCGATACATAACCATAGAACTAGAGAATTTGTTAAAACTTTACAATCGGGAGCTTCGCTCTACCATCGATCCCTTTCAAAAATGGCGAAAACGCCTACATATACTCAAAAATGACAACAACAGCAAAAACGAGAGGTTGCATTAAAGAATTGCGTCTGCCTGGCTTTTGACAGCCTGCCTTTGCAGACTGAGGATGATCGTGCGCCTATGACAGATGCCATCAGATTTCAGATTGTCCTTCTGCAGGTGAGTCGACGTGCTTTTAATTCATCGTCGGACTTTCCCTTTATGGCGGAGCCGATGTCTAACCACCTACAACAACTGCAATAACTGCCATCTTGGGATCAGGAACGGCTCTGGTCAACTCTGCCTTTTGGGGATGTGGAGGTCTTTTCGAGGGGCCACCTGGACCAGCAGAACGACTCACGGGATGAGAGGTGGAAGATGTGGCATACTCGACGAGGATGTTGTAGGTGCCGGTATGGTATGGTGAAGGGACAGGAGACAACGAATGGAGGGAGGTGCTAAGGTAGAGGTGATTGGGTGAAAGGGACACATGGCAGGCGGTGAGGACTTAGTACCATTATATTCGTGCCACGTACAGATAGGGGGCCCGCTAGAGTGAAATTCCATTTCGGACCCCCCCTCCATTAAAGGCAGAACCGATGGGGGGTTCAGAATCCAATACAGACCGTAGATCTAAACGCTGAGACTTGGGTCGTCCAGATGCGCGTATACATTATCTCCGATTTCGGACCCCCCCCTCTTGTTAAAGCCAGAATGACGGAGGGGGTGCAGAATGGAACCTCATCCGTGAATTTGAGTGCCTGGATTACGACCGTCTAGATCTACGCCCTCTTTAAATTAAATTTGCCCGAGCCTTGCTAATGGATGAATGACTGAGATGACCTCGGCGCTTTCAACATGAAAATCTCGAAGGGCCCCACTCATGGCTCAACTATTGTGCCGTGTGTCCTTCAGATGGACGGTCCCGATTCTTTCGGGATTTCTGGCACCGGGGGTTCACGATGCAACGTTTCTCAAAATCCCGATTGACCAAACCACGAAAGCACGGATGTACGCCGCGTGTCCTCCAGAGGAACGGTCGAGATGACATTTGATGTTAGAAGAGGGTTGCCTCCA
Source organism: Picea sitchensis (assembly GCA_010110895.2). Classification (NCBI taxonomy): domain Eukaryota; kingdom Viridiplantae; phylum Streptophyta; class Pinopsida; order Pinales; family Pinaceae; genus Picea; species Picea sitchensis. The sequence continues at coordinate 32,887 of SNQJ01S0080936.1, read as the reverse complement.
TTATCAGGCTCGCTTGACGTGACCGGGTGCTAGGACCATGGGCTTAGCTTCAAAGGCGCTTATCGACGTTCCAGGGTTTGGGGTTTCGAGATGTAGAAAGACGTGAAACCCTCACCCTTCGAACTCCCGAATGCCAAAATGTCGACGTGACTAGATCTTGCACCACGCGTCCTTTGGATGGATGACTGATATCCTTTCTTGCATGCAATATAGACGCTACCTATCGCGCTAATCCCGGTGCAACTCTGCTAACCGCGATTTCCCACTGTTCGTCGATCTGCTTTTATAGATGAATACGGGCCGTTGACAACGTAATTTCGCCCACTCACTTGATTTTTAGCCTGAAATGGGGCTTTACGTGCTATGCTTGGGCGTTCTTCGTGCAACCTGCAGCTCTGGATGCTCTCGAGCCCAAGACAAGAATTGTTGCTAACAATATCCTCATCTATTCCAAGAACGAAAGAGAACATGAGTAACACTTGCGAGTGGTGTTGTCATGCCTTATAGAGAACAAATTGTATGGCAAGTTGTCGAAGTGTTCTTTCTTCCATAAAGAAGTTCACTATTTAGGTCATATAATTGTCGGTGAAGGAATCTCTGTGGACCCAAAAAAGGTAAAGGCCACTATGGAATGGCCAGTGCCGAAAAATTATCATGAGGTAAGAAGCTTCATGGGGCTAGCGGATTATTATCGGATATTTTTGGAAGGGTTCTCTAAAAAAGTGAAACCCATCACCACTTTGCAACGCAAGGGGGTCAGGTATGAATGGACAAAAGGATGTGATATTTCATTCATCGATCTTCAGAGGTTACTAATTAGCGCACCAATTCTATGAGTGTCGGATATGGGAAAAGACTTCACAGTTTGCACGGATGCCTAGAAGCAAGGGTTGGGGGCCGTGCCAATGCATGATGGGGGAGTGATAACGTATGCGTCAAGAAAGTTGAAGCAACATGAAGAGCTTTACGCTACTCATGATTTAAAGTTGGTAGTTGTAATTCTAGCTCCGAAACTTTGGAGGCACTATCTAGTGGGGCGAAACTTTGAACTCAAAACAGACCATGAAAGCTTAAAGCATCTCTTCACTCAAAGAGATCTCAATGCCAGGAAGAGGCGATGGAGTAGTTTATGAGTGAGTACGATTTTGGAATTTCGTACATTAAGGGAAAGGAGAATGTGGTCGCGGATTCCTTGAGAAGGAGACCACATATCTTCTCTTTGGTACCCTTAAAAGTTAATCTAAGGGAGCGTGTGTTGGGGAAACTTCTTGGAGATAGTTGGTATTTAAAGGTTACTTCAACCCTTCAAAGTGGAAGGCAATTAGATCCAAAGTATGAAGGATATAACCTGGAAGCAGATGGACTATTAAGATATCAAGGAAGGATGTACAACCCCGAAGGTGGGGATATTCGAAGAATCATACTCAAGGAAGCCCATAGAGCACTTTATTGTGCGCATCCGAGTGTGAAGAAAATGTACGCAGACATGAATAAGCTTCTCTTCTGGGTAGGCATGAAGCGTGATGTAGTCCATTTTGTTGTCAAGTGCCTAGAGTGTCAACAAGTGAAGGCTGACCACCACCACCTGACATGTCTCCTACAACTTCATGATGTTCCTATGTCCAAATGGGAAGTCATTTCTATGGATTTTGTTGTGGGATTGCCACTCACATCGCATAGACACAATGCCATTCTTGTGATAGTTGATAAGTTGATCAAGAGTGCTCATTTTATTCTGGTTAGAGACGCTTATGATGTCACTAATGTGGCACACGTGTTTATAAGTGAGGTCATCTGTTTGCATGATTTACCCAAGAAGATCATTTCAGATAGGGACTCCCGATTCACTTCGAGGTTTTGGACAAGTTTGCAGTCAACATTGGGGACTCAGTTGAACTTAAGCACAACTTATCATCTTGAAACAGATGGGAAAACTGAGAGAGTAAATCAGGTTATGGAAGACATGATTAGGATGTTTGTTATGGATAATCAAACCCATTGGGAGAAGTACCTTCCTTTGGTAGAGTTCGCCTACAATAACAATTTTCATAGCTCCATTGGAATGCCACCCTGTGAAACTCTGTATGGAAGGCCATGTAGGAAACCATTGAGCTGGGAAAGGTTAGAAGATCGAGTGACCGTTGGGCCAGAATTGATTCAAGAGATGGAAAAACAGGTGATTCAGATTAGGCAGCGACTAAAGGAAGCACAAGATAGACATAAAAGTTATGTTGATGCACATAGGACTGATCAAAGTTATAAAGTGGGAGATAAAGTTTTCATTCGTATCAGGCCTAATAAGAGTACCATTCGGTTCGGGAAGGAGACAAAGTTTTCGCCTCAATTTATAGGACCGTTCAAAATCCAAGAGAGAATTGGAACCATTGCCTATCGTTTCGTACTGCCACCCCACTTGCATAAAACTCATAATGTTTTTCATGTATTTGTTCTACGTCATTATTTTGCCGACGAATCTCATAAACTGAATTGGAAGGAATTGCAGGTATTGGACATGGGAACCTTCACGGTAGAACCGTTACACATATTGGACCGTAGGGTCCGACAACTCAAGAACCGTCTGGTATACCAAGTTAAGGTCCATCGAGACAAGTATATCCCAGGATGTTCTACTTGGGAGGATGTCGTGACCTTACGACGAGATCATCCCTCACTTTTTTGACCACCTCGAGAATATGTTTTCTCGAAGGTTGGGTGTATGTAATGCCACCTTTTGACTTAGACAACTAGAATTACCTAAGGCCTAATCACCTTTATTTTCTATTCACCGTGAAACTATTAATGATACACTTGGACTTTTAAGACGCATGAACCTATGTGAATGTCAATTCCATGAATGTTTAACGTTATTTGAATTACGATGGATATTATGCAATCTATTATGTGAATGTCAATTCTATGAATGTTTAACGTTATTTGAATTATGATGGATATTATGCAATCTATTTCTAACTTGAAAATTTTGACATTTAAAGTTGTTGGTACGTGGATACCGAATTGAGATTATGGTTAAATGCATTTACATGATGATAATGCATATATATGTATGAGTTTGTGTTATAGACTAATTTGCAGGTCAATGGGCTATGAAATAGCCAAAGGATAATGATAATAAAAAATTGATGTCGTGAACACCGACCGAGAAACAATATGGTATGAATCTTTGTATGTGAAATTATGTTGGTTCGAATGCATTGCTATGATATATGGACCAACGCAGGTTTTTCAGGTGGTGAGATTGCCTAAAACTAAACATACAATGACAAAATTCCCAGCAACACAGTGCCACTGTATGTTCCATGGTAGGGTGTGGACCCTAGTCGTATTAGGAGGGGTGGAGGCATTTCCCACCATGTATCCTCTGAAACCTGGAGTCATGGGAGGATGGTGTTAGCTCACGCTCCCCTAGACGTGTGATGATGACTGTCAGTTGCCTGTTGAGGAAGCTTGGTCAAGAGAGTTGACACTTCTGCTTACGGGTTCTATTTGGAGTTAGGTCAATATAGTTGATGCTCCAAGATAGTCCAGTAGAGGAAGGATAGGGATGGAAGATGGAAGTAAGTTAGGGAGGAAGGATGAATAGAAGTAGTTGAGAGTGTGTGTGGATTTTGCCTTATAATAGAATTGATTGTTTTCCCTCTTTTGAAACAAAAATATGTATATATGTATATTTATAATTGCTTAACTGAACTACAATTATCTAAATGAATGTTGTTTGTGCTAAAATATTATAATTGAGGGATTTTGCGAACAATTTAAATGGTTTACTATCTTTTATGAAATGAATAGTCTTGTTGATTGGATTGGATGCACACAAGAATTACTATAAGTGTGATAATTATTGTCATTAGTACATGTGCGAGTCTTGTATGTGCTAGCTACACATGCATTCCTTGCACATGTACACTAGTATGTATAATTTTTTTTTTTTTAACTGATGATGTTGTTTATTTGATGTGGATGTATGAACCATGTGTCATTACCCTTGTATTGTAATTTACTCTAACTTCGAGACGAAGTTTCTTGAAGGGTGGGTGTAATAATCAACAACAAAAAATGCATAAAGTATCTACCTCAACCTGAAGCTTAGTTGATTTAGCCCTTTCCTGGTTGTTGATGATCTTGCCCAACTGCCCAGACTAAATATTAACCTCCCAGCCAACTAGGAACAACCTCTCCGACTCCCTAGCTCTAGGAATCCTTGCGGTTTCTTGGCCCCCGAGTCCAAAATTCCCAACAACGATAGTCTCCCTATGAGAGTTCCCCCAAAAAACCAAACTGTTCACTAATCTCCTCCTTTCATAATTTCTTCCTCCTCCTTCTTCCCCAATTTCACCTCCCAAAACGAAACAACAAAAGATCTTTCTCTTAGTCCTCTCCCCTCTTCCTTATCCTCCTTTCTTGAATCCCTCCCCCTCCTTCAATTCTCCAACTACCTTATCCCCCCATTAATTCCTCAACAACCTTATCCCTCCCATTAATTACTTCAACTACCAATTTTAATAATATTATAATAAAGACTCAATAAATTTATTTTAATAATTAATTAATTAATTAAATATTTAATAGGATAAAGATCCATCAAAGTCTGGCTACTTGTAGTTTGAATTATGAGCAACCTTTAGTCTCAGAAGACAGATTGTCGTGCAGGATAATCCAAAGATGACTACATCACGTTTTTATTAAAAACAAAAAGGATTACGTGCTAATGATGTGCACCTTCTCCTCCATTGGAATTTGAGGGTACAATCTTTTGTTGGAATGATTGCAAAACCTTCACTGCAATATACATTCCGTATTATGCATTTCATGCAAGTGAGGTATTCAATTGGCTTGGGTAGGAAACGATGATGAAGAAGTTCTCTGAAGAATTTCTAGGCACCAGGCTCCGGTCTCTCCGGACGAGCTGATGACTTGCCGGATCAGCCTTCTTCCTTGTTTTTCCTTTGTTCTGACTGCTCCAGAAGTCTTTAACTGTCTCTCCTCCATAGTCTCCTACAATTGTCTATAGAAGCTTCTATTATGGAGTCTAAGGGCTTGGATCCCACTGATGGGGGTATTGGGGACCCATGGGACCAACCAGACCTCCTTGCATCGATTGATGAACTTTGCAGCAACCATTACCATGCTTCTAGCCTGACTTTCGCTCCTCAGAACTCGAAATCCGAACCCACCCAAACACTTTCCACTACACACCTGAATCGTCAATTTTTAACTCCTGCTACTGTAGGGACAACATCACAGTCTGTCTTGGAAGGAGATCATTCGTATCCTGGTTAACATGAGAGGAAGACATAAGTGAACTATCAGCAGGGAAGCATACATCTTGATGCCCCCCCTTTCCCTCATAAAAAATGCTCCTACAAGAGGCCACACAAGGTATGGAAACCAAAACAAAGACATCCTAGACTTATTATTGGAATGGACGTCAGACTATTTGATGCCTGCAACTTGGCCCTTTGTGCCTTAGTTGGGAGGCTTGCATACAAAGAGAAATGTAAGCAGAATATTGAAGACTAGATTTCAACTCATTGGAAACTTGTCCTAGGATACCTACCCAAGATTCATTCTCTACAACACGGTTGGTTTGGATTCATCTTCAAGAAACCAGAGGATACTGTCCATATCCTGGGGAATTTCTGGGCATTTGAGGGGGGAGCCTAATGCTCAAACGTTGGAGGTTTGGCTTTAACCCATCTATGAAGTTCTTCAGCCACAAACATCTCCGGGTCCTTCTCCCAGGTCTCCCACTTCAGCTTTAGAACCAACAAGCGCTTGAACTTATTGGTGCCTGTTTAGGACGTTTTCTAAGGGTGGATACAAACTCTCTTGCAACACAAGAAAGAAGAATGGCTAGGATATACGTGGAACTTGACATCCAGGCTGGACTGCCTGAGATACTAGAGATAGAATGGAGAGGTTTACTCATTGCTCAACGTCTTGACTACTTGGGAATCCCGTTTCGTTGTTCCTTCTGCCGTAGAACTGGTCATCTAAGAAGGGACTGCTCAAAGTTTCCTCCTCCTGTGACTGAATCGGACCCAGCGAAGAAGACAAACTTCGATAGTTATATCACACCTCCAGACCAGCTAGAGGAGGAGGCTCCATATCTGAGGAGGGATTCTATTTTCAATCCTTCTGATGACTCGCTAGTAGGTAAGATCAAGCTTCACTGCCCTTCACTTTTCAACACTCTCTCTGCTTGGGACAAACTCTTTATTAATGAGCAGGCTGATAAAATCTTGCTTCCTGAACTCTCAAAACCTTCTCCTTTAAAGCCTATCCATCCACCATAATCTCCTCCCCCCCTACTGGGCCTTGTACACTCTATCAAATCCTCTTTCACTAGAGAATCGATTGCTCCAGTTCCCACAGCCCTCGACAACATATCATATCCTTTACAAGCTCCCCGACCATTGACTTCTCCTGAACCTACTACTCGGGTTTCAAACAGCCAAGCTACAACAGTCTTAGATGAAACACAAGACTCTACGACTCTACCTGGCTACTCAGAGCCGACCTTTTCTGAACTCGAACTAGAAACCTTGCTCTCGAATGTTACCCTAGTTTCCAATCTTCCTTTCGACTCGCTACCCATCTCTACTTACCATGGAAAAAATCTTATACAACCCTCCATACACCAATCTGATCTTCCATCCTCTTCAAGAGTTAAACCATCATCTGAACCAGATCCCACTTGGTCAAGGGGATTAGGGCTTGAACTTTCACCACTAAAAACCCGCAGTGCGTGTAAAAAGGCTTTCATTGGACCTCCGACTTCGGGTACACCATCTATAGTTACAAATCAAGGGGCGCTTAGAGGATTAAAATCCCTAGCCCGAGGTAAGTCATGATCCTTCTCTCCCTCAACATCAGAGGGGTTGGAGGACCCCTGAAACTTGCCTCTGTGCGAAGACTCCTCAAGAAGACCCATCTGTCTATTATTTTCCTTCAAGAAACTCTAGTGGATGCATCTGCTGCTAGGGATTTTATGTACCACCTCCGACCAAACTGGATGGCTTGCACTGCAAGCTCTGTAGGTAACTCAGGAGGCCTACTTGCCTCATGGGATCACACCCTTTTTTATCTTTCTCCCGTGCTTAGTCATGGGGGGATACTTACTGGTACCTGCTTTGAACTGAGAACTAAACTAACCCTGCTCAACGTTTATGGTCCTTGTGCTGACCGAAAATCTTTCTAGGAGCGACTTGATAGACTAGGTCTCCTGGCGGCTAAGAGTCTCATCCTTGCTGGAGACCTTAACCTAACTACTAGTCCCAAGAAAAATTGGGGAGAAAGGGCATTGATTGACCCACTCTCGAACTATTACAAGCACCTTTTTTACAAAAATTCCTTGCTGGATTTGAAGCTGGTAGAGCTACTGTCCACTTGGAGAAATGGCAGAATGGGACCAACAGACATCGCTAAAAGACTTGATCGGTTTTTGGTAGCGGAGGACTTACTCTCACCTTCTTGCAAATTCCGAGCCTGGGTAAATCTACCCTATCTTTCCAATCATGCACCAATCTGCCTACAAATAGGTGAAGGCGGTTTTGGAGCTAGACAACTTTTAAGTTTAACACACAATGGCTGAGGGAGGATTATTTTGACCAACTGGTTAGATCGGTGTGGGCTGCCACCACCCATACTGTACTTGGAGATGCCCAAGGCAATCTGGTAAGAAAACTCTCCAGATTAAAAGCTATCTCCATTCTATGGTTAAAAGAAAAAAAGAAAAAGGAAAAGGCAGATTTATGTAAAATAGAATAGGAATTGGAGGATCTACTCAGATTAAAGGCCCTGGATGCATGTTGTGCTGATCTAGACCATAAAGTGCACTGTTTAGAAGCAACCCATAACAAATACCTTCGTGAGGATGAAGAAAGATGGCGCTTGAAAAGTAGAATGCTATGGCTGGCAGGTGGGGATAAAAATACTCGTTTCTTCCACAGAGTGGTCGGCTCTCGCCGTTCTAAAAAGTATTTGTGGGATATAGAGGAAGAGGGCGGTAGGATTCACCAAACTACAAAAGACATCAAAACAGTGGCTTTCACTCATTACAAAGCTTTTTACCAGGAAGCTTCTGCGCCTAACCTCATTGCTCAGATTGAAACAACAAGTCTCTTTCCAAAGATGGTATCAAATGAGGAGGCCAGAGCATTAGAAACCCCTTGTTCTAAGGAGGAAATTTTAGAGGTTCTCAAAGGATTCAAAAAAGAAAAAATCCCGGGACCCGATGGTTGGTTTGTAGAATTATATCTCCATTATTTTGATATCATGGGTCAAGATCTTTTGGACGTCGTGGAGGATACGAGATCTAGAGGGGTTGTAAAAAACCAGCTAAACAATACTTTCATTGTTCTGATTCCAAAATCAAACCTCCCTCGGCATTTGGCAGACTTTCGTCCCATCTCACTTTGTAATCTGTGTTACAAAATCATTTCTAAGATCATTGCCAGAAGAATCTGTCCTATCCTCTCCCGGGCACTATCAGATGAACAACTTGGCTTCCTTAAAGGGAGACAAATTCTCGACGCTATTGGCATCGCACAAGAGTGCATTCATAGTATTAAGACAAAAAACCTTAAAGCCATCCTCCTAAAGATGGACCTTAAAAAGGCCTTTGATTGCATCAACTGGAATTTTCTGCATCTTATTCTTTTACAGTGTGGTTTTGGGGTAATCACTACCAACTGGATAATGGGTTGTATTTCCTTGGCCACCCTTGCAATTCTGATCAATGGGGAAGCTACTAAATCTTTCCATTGTGAGAGAGGGCTCCGACATGGATGCCCCCTTTCGCCCCTTCTATTCATCTTGGTCCTGGAGAGTCTCATCATCTTACTCAAAAAAAGGCAAGTGGAAGGACACCTGAAAGGGATTAAAGTTTCGAGGCTGCTACATATTCTGCATCTACTCTTTGTAGATGACATGATTATCATGACCAATGCCATTTTGTCTGAATGGACAGTGTTTCACTCTCTCATTAACATTTTTTGCTCTGTTTCAGGTCTAGAGATCAATATACAAAAGTCAACTTTCCTGGTCTCGGAAGCACAGGAAGATATACTAACAGATTTAAAGTTATTGTTTGGTATTGACTCTCGAGACTTAGCGGAGGGTTTCACTTACCTTGGCTACAATATAAAACCTTCCAACTATGCTAAAAAGGACTGGATTTGGCTTATTGAAAAATTTGAATGGAGAATCCATCATTAGTGCAACAGACTGCTATCGCTCAGAGGCATATTTGTTCTTATAAAGGCTGTCTTGGAAAGCCTCCCTGTGTATTGGATGGCGCTAGCTCACATTCCTTTATCTGTTCTGAAGACCCTCCGACAATTAATCTTTACCTTCCTCTGGACAGGCAACAAACAAAACAAAGGATACCACCTATGCAGGTGGGAGGTAATCTCAAAACCTAAATCGATGGGAGGATGGGGACTTAGAAACTTGCTTTTCTTTTACATGGCAACATCGACGAATACTCTTTGGAGAATTTTAATGAGTCCAGGCCTTTGGAGCAAGGTTATAAAAGACAAGTATATCCCACACCTTCTGGTACATGTCTGGATCAGATCAGCCTCGGTATATCCGACAAGAGGTTCACAAACCTGGAAACATCTCCTTAAATCGCTTCCGATCATTCTTCAATGGATCACTTGGAAATTGGGCAATGGATCCATGATTGAAATCAAAAGGGACACCATTTTGGGTTTGGGCAGTAATTCCCTACTCTCTCCTCCACTATTGGCTCATTTACACAGTAAGGGTATTCATTTCTTATACCAACTCAGCACTACACCCAACGGTGGACAATTAGGCGAAAACTGGTTTAATTGATCCTATCTACAGCTTGAACCGGATTTGGCAGCTGAATGGAACGGTTTTACTCAACATTTAACAGGAGCAGGAATTCGCCTTCTAGAGAGGCCGGACTCCCTTATATGGACGAGAGGGGATAGCACCGGCATACTTACAGTAAAAAATGTATATCATGCGTTGGACACAAAACAATGAAAGCTGGTGCAATAAGATCTGGAAGGGGGACTTCTCCTTGAAGTTTAAACTTTTCTTTTGGCTCCTGACAAAAAATAAGCTCCTTGTTTGGGATAACCTTCAGACTCATGGCTGGGAGGGCCCAAACCGATGCATCCTGTGCAAATAGAATAGTGAATTGATCAATCATTTATTTATATAGTGTAATTTTATCTGCTTGGTTTGGCAACATATCTCCTTGGCTTTAAATCCAGCTGCGCCCTGGATTGGTTCCAATGTGCCTCAATGCTTTCGCTCTTGGCTAGGCGCTAACAAAAACTACTCTTTGTTGCCAGTCCATCTTTGTTGGCACGTCTGGATTGCCAGAAATGCAACTCTCTTTGAAGAGAGACCTCCATCGATCCAAAGAGTGGTAAACAACATTTTAGTTGAGGTGGCCACATCTGGAAACCAAACCAAAGACCCGCCTTCCCACAGACATAAGATAACTATACCAATTGACAAAGCAATAGCTTGGTTCGACGATGCTGCACAACAAGGGGGCTCCCTTTCTGGGGCGGGAGGAAAAATCCTCATAAACCCTCACACTTGTATCCGTTGGACCCTAAATTGTGGACAAGGCACTAATACGAAGGTGAAACTATTGGGAGCATGGGCTTCTCTCATTCTGGCACAACGACTGCACATTAACGAGCTATTACTTCTTGGAGATTCCAAAATTATTATCGATTGGCTAAATGGCCAGGCTGATTTCCATGTGGCAGCACTGGAGTGCTGGAAGAAAGAACACAAGAGGCTACAAGACTCATAAAGAATCTCTCTTTCTCTCATATCTATAGGGAGGATAATAGCGAGGCTGACACTCTATAAAAAAAAAAGCATTGTCTTTGCCTCTTGGTCAAATTCGATTTTCTCAATGGGAGGATGGCAATGAAGGACCAACAATCTTGATCAATATTTGAAAATTGTCTTATTTCCTGTTTTTTTCTGCTTATCTTTTTTGGTCTGGATATCGATCATAGTAGAGAAATGTGTTAGGAAGTTCATTAGAATGGACATGATTTATCCATCTCAAAACACAGGGTGAAAAGAATAGTAAACTTTTCATGTATATTGACTTATCGTGAACACTGAATGTATATTTTTATATCCTTTTGAATATAAAGAACATTTTTTCCCATGGATTTTTTTTTTTTTTAAATATTTAACTAGGGTTGTTACACACGTGAACACAATCTACTCGAAGGCCATGAATAATTTATAGCCATGTAAATGTTCTCATGGGATGCACTTTATTTTTACATGGACAATTTTAAATAGATGGCTTTGAGATCAATACAATACAAACATAATATTTGTTTATAATGTGTTGAGATTGATTTTAACTCGAGCAATTGACAATTAATTACTTATTTTTCATTGATTTGGGTTTCATGATTAATTAATTCAATTTTCAATGATTTTGACTCTAATATTTTACATTTTTTAATTCATTAACTTATTTTTAGAGAATTTGACTCAAACTTGTTATTATGATTTTAAATTAGTTTAGTTCCCCACCTAAACCACCTTCACTAATTAACATTCTTACATTGACTTACCAAATAATTTTTAAAATTTATCATTACGTGCTTATTAATAACGGAGGTAAATTAGTGTTTTTCATTCATACATGTCACCGTCGTATGGTCGATTCATTGGAGCTCTTCCTTACCTTATTCAATCTAAGTTTTATCCATCGATGCCTCTACGTATCATACTAGGGATAAGTCAAATTAATTTTCTTTAACGTTATCTATCTCACGACAATTATGCAATATATATTTAGATAAAACTTGATTTGTCCTCTCTACCATTTTTCCTATATTTTCTTGCTTCAATCTTCCTAAAGTGCTTTTACTTTACAAAGACTTTGCATAAAAAGAAAGGTAGAGGATTACCTTAAAAAAAGTTTCCATTGAATCAATAACTTATGGACTTTTTATTTCACTTAAAAATACATTTCCACCTCTTCCTTTTATCATAGCATACTTCTTGTTCGTATCCCATTATGTGACTTTGTTATTGTACTTTATTTTATAAATTAAAGTAGTTAAATTTTTTGAATGAAGTGTTTTTATTTATATTAAAATATTTAAAATACAAAAAATAGTCATATAATTAATTGAACATAAACTAGTTGTAATAAAATAATAGTTATAATAAAATAAAAATTAAGTAGTTAAAGAATTTGAATAAGATGTTTTTATTTATATTAAAACATTTAAAATATAAAAAGATAGTCATACAATCAATTGAATATAAATTAGTTGTTTAATTGATTTGAGAGTGGGTTTCGCTTTTTATTGCCAAGCATTTGGATATTCTAGATATTTAGTTATTAGGCGATTCAAAAGTAATAATTGATTGGTTAAAAAATAAAATAAAATTTAGAGCCATAAATATTGAAGGATGGAAAAACCAAAACTAGTGAACTGGTTTCTACCTTCAGAGCTATTCATTTTCGCATATATACAGAGAGAAAAAAGTGGAGGCAGATCATTTATTCAAGATAACCCGGTTGGTAGTGAGTGGAAAACTTTATATTTATTGAAATGTCCAGCATTTTGATATTTTCTAACTGGTTTCTGTGTCTAGCATGAGTTATTTGTATTGGTTTCACAGTTTTTGGGATTTGTATTGCATTTGAGGAGCTTTCTTTTTTGCTCTTTACTGTTTTTTGGTATGGAAAACTTGGTACATCTCATTAAAAAGATATAGGAAGAGTGATGATCATTGTAATATGACATTAAATTATGAAGATGTATGAAAAATTATATTTTTAATATAATTAGTGTGAATTTTCAAGAAAAATTAATTATAATAATTTTAAATTTAAATCCATTTTAATTTACCAACTATTAAAATATTCAAGACTATTCATAAATCAAGATGCAAACATAAAATTTAAATTTTAAATCCATTTTAATTAACCAACCATTAAAATATTCAAAACTATCATAAATTAAGATGAAAACAAAATTTAAAGATCAAACTCATAGTCGATTACCAAATTAAAATAATAAAATAATAAATAACAAACACTTACAACCAACTCCACCACCAAATCACTTCAATCAAACACCGACCAACATACCATTCAACCACATTGCAGCCAACAAACTCATTAAGCATCTTCCGAGTGCCTTCAACGAAAGCACCAACTAGCTTAAAGGTTCGAGCTTTTTTGTTGGCACTTAAACGGAATGGAAAGGGGTTAATAATCTTAATACCCCATGCAGATATCATGTTGCTCCATGGCCCAAAGCGAGTGTTACCAATTCATATAACAAACTTTGACCACTTGGACACAATTTATCGTGGCCTGTGCACACGTACATGCAGAGAGTGCCACTGCCGAGACAGACATGAAATGTTTAACTCCAAACAAGCATGCGTTCACATGTTTGGCGGTTGACAGCAGCAGCGCGAGAAAGGCCTTGGTTTGATGCCATTGGGGGCAGTGGAAACACTGTTTGTACATGCGTTTTGCGCTTCTTACGTTTGTATGTAACATCACACATTCTCAGACCCCAACTCTTTATCATCCCGAACTTATTTATTTTTATTTCACTCTGCTGTCTTGAATGAAAATATCAACAAATACTATCTTTGATGGCTTTTACAACTCCCTGGTCGAGTACCGTTAGTTGGACCAGGTACCTACTATGTAAAACCTTTGTGGGTGTTTTTATTTTTTCGATGAATATCTATTTCAATGGCAGAACTACAGTTCTGTAGTTCATTTGTGAAGAGATCCCTGTCTTCAATCAGTTATTTGGAGCAGATGGGAGGTTCTTCAATGGTGGAACAACCCTCCAGTGAGAGACCTGTTGGGCCCATTTCCTTTTCCTCCAAGTTAGTTAGCTTGGAGGGTGACAGGAATCTATATCAAGTTGAAGGAGGAGGCAGTGGTGGTGGTGGGGGCTTGTCTTGCAGGCCTAACGTCAAGAGAGGCAGATGGGAAGACCTTAATTTGGATGCAACTTTCCCAAGGCACTCACTGACCAGTGATTTGCCATCCCAAGATTTAAATGTGGGAGAATGCTATTCAGTCTCCATACCTGATTACTCCAATGGAGACGAGTATTCATCTGAGCCCACCATGTCTGTCCAATGTTCTTCCATTGTTAATCAGCAGCTGCCTGCTACTGTTAATCATATTTTATCTGGCAGTACTAGTAGCAGCCTTCCTGTTGCACCTTACAAGGAATGCGCCAACATGGGTTCAGGGAGTACCCCTACTCCTGTTGGTATGCCTGAAAAGCAGGGTGGCAATAACATTGGGACTGCTGGGTGCCAGACCACAGAACATCACTCCACAGAGAACTCAAATGCAAACGGTATCAATGGGCATGATGTGAATGTGGCTGAGGTTTTGGCCGAACTCGAACGAGAGCGGCGAAGGAATGAAGAATTGTTGGAGAGAATATGTTATTTGGAAGCGAAGTTGGAAGGAAAGGAGAAAGGTTGTTCAAAGCCACCTCAGCAGGTATGCTTATAGAAGATTTATTCAACCCGAAATCATTTGATGCAATTTATTAGTTATCAGTGGTATTTTGGACAATTGCATATTTCAAGATGGATTTGGCTGGTCACAAAACAATCTGCAAATAGTATTTTTTTCATAGACATCTAATGCTGTATTTCGTTCTAAATTATTTGCCTCTTGGCCTTCTATATAAGCTTGCCCTTTATGCTCAGATGTTATCCATTCAAATTTTTGTTTTTTTTTCTAATCAACAGAGTTTAAAAATAAAACGACAAACATGACATTGTAGTAGAACTTTGTAGGTTCCACAGAAAAGGTTCCACTCTTACAGTTTGTGGACCTTGATTGAGGAGTACCATCCTCTAGGTCTAAGTATGACTCGATTATTGATAGCGTACAAGTGAATTAACCAGAGTTGCAAAAAATCATCGAGTCTTCTGAGCATGGTAGCAAGATTCGAATACAAATACATATTTGAATACTATTCGATACAGAAAAATGCGTAGTAAAAAAATCCAGCATGGCTGAGGTTTGTGGGCTGTTTTTTGGCACTTAGAAGTTCTCTGGTATCAAATACAGTAAAAAATAGGTTGACCATCCTGTATCCGTACTGTAGGAAAATTCACCAAATTTTGTACTGCTGCTGAATTTTCGTACAGCAAAGGCCAATATGGCCGATACTATGCGTCTGAGTACTCCCTAGTCAAACTCTGTTCAGCCCTGCTGCTGAGCTGAGTGAACAGTCCTGAGTCTGACTATCTGCTGACAAGTCAATCTTGCCAGAAGCATGTCAGACCCACAAGCACTTGTGGGCCAGATCCTGACCTGCTAGTAATTCGAGGGCTATTCGCTGCCCTGCGAGTCCAGAGGGCTATTCGCTGCCCTGCGAGTCCAACTTACAAGCAGATGGAAAAGCTTACTGGTGCTAAATATAAATGCCTGAAAGGAAAAGAAAACATCTAAATGTCAGAAAGGAAAATAAAACCCTCCTTTTGAACGATCTCTGCTGCTGAGTTTTTGCCGAGCCCAAGTTGAACTCTTACACTTTGGCCTTACCAAGTTGTTTGCCTACCAAATCCAAGCTAAATTTTTGGGACTTGAAAAGATAAAATGAGTTAAGCCCTTAGTTTTGAGATTTTGCAAGGAATTGCTTACAACGAGCACCCATTGAATATTCACTTTACAGACTTGCAGGGAAACACCATAAGCCAAAGCATACCTTTCCTCAGTGGAAAGCAAATAGTATTAATGTCTGAATTGTTTTTAAATAAACAATGTTAAATGTATTACATTAAAAAATGTTTAAAATAAGTCTTTTACTTGCATATAAGATGAATAGAGTAGCTCCAGGAAACTAATTTTGGTTTCAATTCATGTCTTTTAAAATGGCAGTAGGATACTAGTAGAGTTTGGATTTGTGTCATTTAATTTCGCAAAACTTCAAGAGTGCCCCATGAAACTGTGCCAACATCTAGGATACCCAGGTCCCAGAGACTTTGGCTGCTTGATCCTCTTCTATACATCCAGAAAGACTTAGTTCTCCTGATCAGGTGGCTTATATCTACAATATTGTTCAAACCATATGAAATATTTAGAGCCACAATTGGCGAGTCAAACTATTCGTGGATTGGATATAATCCATTTCAGAGTCATGCAGTTGCTCTTCCCTTCTTTGACATATTTATGTTTTGTATAATCTTGTACTTCAACCATGGATGAATCTTCTATGATCTATCAGAGTTTGTTTTGAGTTGCTTGTCAGTGGGTTCCAACTCCTGTTTCTATTTTGGTCTAATTTGTTCAGAAATTTCAAATGTGAATATGGAGTTTTGGATTGAAAAACGTACAAAAGGATGTTTTGGTTAAGAACTTTTCAACTTCTAGATTCTATTCTGGAAAATGGGACATTTCCGCATCCAAAAATGAAATTGTGCATGCAAAGAGAGGAAGAAAGAACGAAATTATTGTCCTTGAACAACCAGAAGCTGTGAATGGGATCGCGGATCCCATCATCGATCATACATTAAGGGATTGCATATAGTGTCTTCTTTCGAAGTAAAGTATCTATAACACACAAAATTTAATATAGACATGAAGCAGAAATGTTAACAAGTGCCAAATAGTTGTCAACGATCATGAGTCTCGTCTAAAACTCTTTAGTCCTCTAAGACATGCCTAATGATGACATCTCACAAAGTATTTAGTATGGTGGGATATCCATATGCTCTCGTGTTACTACTAAGCATGCCTTTTGAAGAGGAAAAGGTTTCTCTCCTACTGTTGAAGGTTGATGTTGTCTCCCCCAAAAGAAAATAAGAAGCTAACTAGGAAATCTTGAGTGTGTATTAGCAGCCCTTCAGAAGTTTACTAGGGAGCTGGATTTGTTGCCTAATATCCCAAGTTAAAACCTCAAGAGAAACATCTTGTAAGCCTACGAGTGAGACCAAGTAATGAGTTGTGCTTTTGTGTGGTAATGGTTGTAGATTGTTAGAACAAGGAAGTAATATGATGAAATGTGCTTTCTATCTAGTGATAAAATGTTGTTTGTCTAGTACTAGCTTACTAATATAGATTTATCCATATAACTAGTTCTTGTATTTGAAGCAAAGTTATCAAAACCAGAACTGGAAAATCCAAGTTCTTGTTGATATTCACAAGAAATAGAGAGGAATTGAATGGAACTGGTGTACAAGGTTAACTGTTTCTTGGTTAGTAGATGATTAGTTGGTTTAGTTAGTAGTTAGTTTTATTGCTGTTACAGTTAGATTGATGTCTGGGGGATGCTGTTTGTCAAGAGTGAAAGCCTGTTCCCTCTTCTCCTTAAAAAGCCATCAGAAGTTAGCATAGCCTAGGCTACCTCTGGTTGGAAGCACTCCTGGAGAACCTTCCAGAAGGACTGTTCCTGATTACAACTAATCGGTGTGGAGTGAAATCCTCATTTTTTAATATAAAATTTAATGTGTAGGGAGAATCCAAATTGTCACCAGCTGGCTATTGCCATAACCTCTACCAAGGTTTGAATCTACCCCAAAAAATGGCTATGGGTTTACTGAACATAAATATATGGTTTCACAATTCAGTTGCCATAATTTCCAAGAAGAAAACTTTGTCGCTGCCAGCGATTGAAGATAAAGTTTGCTTAAGATAATAATATAAATATAAAAATGGAGTTCAATGCCCTTATTGTTTAAGGAGGGTAACCAACAAACATTGAAGAACAAAGTAATAATGATAGTATATGTTCGAAGAACAAAGTGATAGTGATAGTATATGTTCTTAATATATTGGGATGTATATACCCAAGAATCCAAGAGTGTATGGAGTGTATATATACATATACTATCATTAATACATTTAAGCTCTGTGCTTATTACTTGCCATCTAAAGACTTGCTGACAATTTATTACTTGCCATCTAAAGACTTGCTTACAATTTGTACAACACAAACCCAAATCCTGTAATAAAGAGAAGAACGAACCAGAACCAGGGAAGTGCAACACTAACCCTAGAGAGAGAGAGTGAACCCAAGAACAAGTGCTCTAGAGATAAGATAAGATAAGATAAATTTATCAATGTCCAACAAATGACCACAAAAGTAGGTCAGTGGGATTGTTGAGTACAATAGTGTCGATACATAGTGGGAGTGTTGAAAACAACTCCTAAATAAGGCAAGATGCAGAAAGTAAAATAGAGTAAAGTATTGGTCTAAGCTAAGACCTAAAAACTGAGCACTAATAGTGGAAAAATAGATTTGGGAGAAATGGACCCAAAATCTAGTGTACAAATAATGCAAGAATGCCATGATCTGTTATCACTCGCTCCCCTAACTTCCAAGGTTGAATGGAGGAAGCTTCGGATAGAACACTGTTTAGAAGAGGAGCTAGAAGTTAATATGGGCTATGCACTACGCTATTGGCTAGACGAGGTCGCACATTGCTTAGGCTTGGTGGTCTTGTCTAACTGCTGGTATGGGGTTTGGAATGACAATGTCACTGGGGTCTTTGGGAAGTAGGAATAACCCCTCAAGCTCACACTGATCTAGGATTGGGAGCCACACATTAACTATTAGTCTTGGTTACCTTCATGGATGGGAGCATTGGAAAGAAGGAAGTGATCAACTGGGTGGAGGTTGGCTTGGGTTGTGGCCAAAGAATCTGGGATTGGAGTTCGAGGGCCTCTTGCATGTATCTGCATCACTGGTCAGCATACTGGAAGAAACTAGAAAGGACTAGTGACTTCCTAAATAAACAGTGGATCTGCCTATGGATCTCGTAATAAATAAGGTAACGAAAAATGAAGTGCTCCTCAGTCCCAACCTTTTGAAGATGGCACGGTTTACAGAACTTGTCTAATTGGTTGAGATGATGCTCTACTTCCACTCAAAATCTATCTGAACCCACTCTGAATTGGCCCAAGGGGGTGTGGATCTAACAATACGCTCTAACTAACCACCTGGATCTTCTTCAATATGCAAAGAATTAAAGGAGGTTCCTTCCCAAGATGTGCCTCACAACACTTCAAAACAACCAAGTAATAACGTGCAACCATGAACAAGAAAGGGACAACCACGACCTCTCAATATGCAGAAATAACAACAACAATTCCATTAAATGAACAATGATTACAACAAGAAATAGGGAGAGTGAAACTTCCTTAACGTCTTCTTATTGGAGCAAAATTGCCCTTCTTCAAAGATTACAACAACAATTTGTAAGAGTAATTTCCAGCCATCAAATCAACCCATGAAAAATGGGAAAAAGATGAAAATCTCAACTTGGACTTGTCTTTCCAATCTTGCCAAAAATATTCAAATAAGTGCTTGGATGGGAATTCCTCATATTCTAGCCATGCCTCTAGAAAATGGAATTCTCCTCTATTCTACCTTTTAAACCAAACCCTAATTAATAAAATAATAATAAAAGAGAGCTAGAAACCCTAGAACTAGGGCGCCCATCTTAGAGTAGCTTTTAGGGTTTGATTTAGTTAAAATTATATAAGTACGCAAGTGGAAAACCAATGGTAACTAGGAATACCCTGAAGCACCTAGACAAGACTTGGAGGAGTCTTGGTAACATACGGACGTTTAAAAACTCCAACACAATTTATATTCTAGAAGATTCACTACAACAAAAAGGATATCTGACAAATCAAGAGCATCAAATATCATGCTTGACGAAGACCAAAATGCCCCATTGCCATTCCACCAACCCACTAAAATCCTCAATCCCTGCTGCTTCTCTCAATGGGCTTGTCATTTGGAGAAACCATGGCGGGTCCACCTGGGGGGGGGGGCGCTCAAATAAATACCCTAAGATCCCTAATGATTGCTCATTTCCCTACTCGTTGTGTGGCTACAACATGCTCTTTGAAGTGCTTGAGCTCCACAACCTATGATTTGGTGAGATCCTCATCCAAGTAAATCCCGTGAGGGAAGGAGAAGAGCTTTTGCTTGGCTCGAAGCTTATCTCTTGGATATCTAAATTGAAGGAAGATGGTGGAGTTGGACTTGTACCAAGCCCTATTGAGGTCAATATTTTGAAGGGTAAGTTGCAAGAAATGCCCAACCAACCCATGTACTTGTACCCAAAACAGCTGAAATGTCAAAATGGGTAGGAAATGCCTTGAGCCGTACTATACGACATTTCACGATTTGGAAATGCCGCACGGTATGGCTCAAGGTGTTTTGGTATTAAACTTGGCATTTTATGATTTGAAAACGCCGCATGGTATGGCTCAAGGTGTTTTAGCACAAAGCCCCTATGTTTCAATGCATTTTTTAAGTTCTTTGGGCCCACCCAAGTGCCCATGAGGGGCATGGGACTCATAGGAACTCTACCATGAAACCCCTATTCTATGGAGAATGTAGACAAATTAACCTCTTATAAGAATATACAAGTGGGCCTCATAATCATTGGGATGTGGATCTAGAGTCCTCAAATTTTGAACTCTCTCCTGCTGCTCTTAATATCTATGGATGTGCATGTTACCTCTAAAATCTGCACTTCAAAAGATAAGTCTAATCACCAAGCACAAACCCTAGGTCAACTTGAGGACATCACCCATTGTCACCTTGGTGATCGTCCTCTTCACTTTAGGCTGGCTTTCCTCTGGCACAAGGGGGAATCCCTAATAAGACTACATATCTGTTCTTTAAAAGCTGATATAATAACCAGATCTGCAGAATGATATTTTTTTAGTCTTTTAAGGTATAAAATGAGAAGCCAAGCAAGACCTAGTGCCTTGTCCTTGGGCTATGGAGTCTAGGCAATAAATAGAACTTGAAAATGGATGAAGAAGATGTGATCAAGCCACAAAACAACAAGTATTATCAGTCAAGTACAGATCTGAGATACATGTAACAGCCAAGTGAAATGCTCAATAAAGACACAACAACACATCCATAAATTTCTTTCATTCACATAAGATATCAAAGATGACATTAGAGTAAGAGAGACAGCCTTCTATTGAATGAACAACCCTTTAATAGATTGGAATTCAAATATGATATCAAATGGAGTGAAGAGGATTGAGAGTTCACACTTCATACTCCTCGTCAAGCGCAGAACAACCATCTATGATAAGTGAAAACAGCCCTTTACACAGAGATATGGCAGCAATACATCAAGGGAAACCTTACATACATACAAGATCCGTGAGAAAGAAGATGGAAGCTTCAATTCATTAAGCCCTTCCCCCCTTGCCTACAGAAAACATTGTACTTGGCCTTAAGGCGGTATTCCTTCTCTTGGACTTCTACCTAGCAAATGAGAGGAGTCCTCTTTTTATAGCTTCTCTCAACAACTTTTCAATATAATATTATAAAGAATACTCTAGAAGGTTATAGATCCATCCTTTCCTCCAAGAAATAATAATAAAATATCTGGAAAATGGGTCTTGGAGTCTCCTTGAATTAGGGCACTCCTCATTAGGGGTGAAACGATGCATAAAAGAAAGTCCTTGGTGCCATGTATCACCTCCCTATAGAGGGCATTCCTCAAGATGCTCTTTTTACCCTTCAAATCCATAAAATATGCTACCAAAACAACCTTCAATGAAGATTCCTCCATAAATGATGGATCTTGAGACTTACTTTTCAAACCAAATAGTACCACATGCTGAATGGAAGCTCCATACGTAGGGCATTCTCCAAGAAGGGATTAAGACTCATCATCATAACCCCCTTTATTGAAGGGCGTTCCACTAAAAATGGGCTTTGACCTTGTAGAAGAGGTTTGGATGCCACATGTCATATCCACAAGCTAAGTGCTCCTCCTTTCTTGGAATTTGTGCTTTTAATAGGGGCATGGAAGAGATCTTGGGACCACCCTTCACCATGAAATATGCCATACAAGGCTCAAAGGTCAGGTGCCCCCTATTCTTGTGCATTTGACCTTCAAGTATGCCATAAAAATCCCCAATGCTTCCTCATAAGATGGACACCATTCATCATGTGTGAATCTTGCCTCCAAATATGTAACTTATGCATTGTACAATGTAAGATGACACCTTGGTCGTGAGAAATGCCTCCAAGTATGTAACTCACACCTTGAGAATTGTCAAGACACCCCAAAGGCATGAGAAACATGCATCAAAATATGTAAACAAGTGCCCCAAATGTTGAACCACTGCCACATGTGCAATAGTGCCTTCAAATTTGTGAACACAACAATGAAACACACCTCCAAACATGTGAACATCGTTCAACATGTGAAAGACAAGGCAATTACCTGGATCTTCATCATTATCTCTCCCATGCATGATAAACAAGGTGATGCTCGAACCAATGACTCATACCAAGCTCCCAAAGTTCACATCTCCTGGTACAGTGTTGCTGAAAAGAATGCCTTAAAAAATGCAAAGTGAGTTTGTATCTTCAGGTGGTAACAATTGGCTCCATATGGGGACTGCACACTCTTGTAGTGTGCAAGAGAACTCCAGAATCTTTAAGGGTTGTTGATGTGCATAATGTACCTGTAAATAAGATAGAAAGGCTGGAAACAAGTGATGTAATGGAGAAACATTCACATCTCTGTCACCCCTAGTACACATTGTTATCACCCAATCTAGCACTTGTGCAAAGCCTTCACAAGATGCTTGACAAATGTAACATATGGAAGTAATTGCCACTGTTGCCTAATAAGCAGTTACTTCCCTCGTTTTAGTGAAGGTTTGAGATCCAACACAAGGGAGGCTTCCCTTGCAACCTCAAAGGATCCTTAAGCAAGTCAAGCCAAGTCAAGGTGGTCAAACAAGGTAAATTCAATGTGTGTGTGAGGGGTGCTTCTAAGACAATGAAATATATCTACCTCAACAAATGAATCAAATAAATGCCCCGAAACACTAGCTATCAAAGAAAAAGAAATGGCTGTAATAAAACTTGAATAAAGAGATGATTCACTTCAGCAAATAACAAGTTTATGACAACAGAAATAAAACAGTCCTAAATTAGTAAGAATGCAATGAAAGAGGCATTAAATGCAAACTAAAAGACTATCAAACCAATAACTAATGATTGCTGAAATGAAACTACTTTAAATCAATGTAAGATGCCAAGCCCTGATGGCTGAAAATTGCAATAATGCAGCAATAAATGATGTTAGAGATGATTCTAGGTAAAGAGTGCAAGACATTAAGCTAGGAATGGTAAAGAAATGAAGATGTAATGCTACTAGACCTAAAACTAGCATAAGATGTCAAGGAGGGAGGCAGGTTAGGGTTTAAATCACTTGTAATGGAGAAAAGACTAGTGCCATATAGCTTCCTTGGGAATATGGAGTCTAACATGCAACTTCTATGGAGAGAAAAGGCAAGGAAATGACTTAAAGGTTGAACCCTAGGGTAGTCCACTACAAACCCTAGGTATCAATCTTCTAGAAAAACAACTTAGGGTAGTCCACTACAAACCCTAGGTATCAATCTTCTAGAAAAACAACTTAGGGTAGTCCACTACAAACCCTAAGAGGCCATCCTATGTCTTCACAAAGCCTTTAGCAAGGGATCTAAGAGGATCTTGGTTAAAACCCTAGAATAGTCCACTACAAACCCTAGAATCTTAACCTATAAGAGCAAGACTAGAGTAGTCCACTACAAACCCTAGAAAAACCCTTATGTCCTTTTAACAAGCTTTAAATGAATGATAACAGGGAAGATAGTCCACTACAAATCTTCCTTAGGGTTTCAAAACAATATTTATCCAAGAGAAACAAGATAACATGCATAATCACCACTTTGATAAAGCCAAGCATGATGTCATCATAGGAAGGGGTCCACAACTTCTCCAAAGAGGTGCATCATCATCATCAAGGGTAATGGGGTTCATCCAAACTCTAATATCCTCAAAAGGTGCAACGTGCAAGTGTGTGAGTTTCCTGCCCCCTGAGCGACATGTCAAGCTGTATATGCAATGTCTCAGCTCAAAAGTGCAATGTCCCAGGTCCAAGAGGTGCCGAAGGGTGCCAAGAAGTATATGACCCAACGCTCATCATCAAGTGTGCAACAACCTCCATATAATGTGCAATATCCAAGGTAGAAGCCTCAAATTGTCTGGCACGGGACTACATCAAGCAAGGCTGAAAAGATCAAGTAAGACCAACCATCACGAGATACAAGAATTATTAGAATCATACAAAGTAAGCCACAATGTAATACAAAAGCCACGTAATCAATTCACATTATGTATCTTCTTCAAACTTCACACTAGCTCAAGACTTTATGTAATTGGCCAAGTTTAGGTATGGGAGGACCATCACAAGATCCTATTAAGTGTGCTAGTACCCAAGTAGAGGAGTATTTCCTGAGAAACCCTTCAAAGTGTAAGTATAAGTGGATGAGATGGTATGGGGTTTACTTCATGGTCATGGTGTCATTGACATGCAAGGCTACTTGTGGGTTCATCTCCATGAGCACCTTTGTAGAGGGAGTGCTTGGTGCTTGAGTTACCCTTTCCTCGGCAGTGTGTGTTTTCCAAACCCCTTCTTGCCTTTTGATATTCTTTTCTTGCTTTGCAAGTCCCCTTTTCAGGTTCATGTGTTTATTTTTTTACTGGGATTAAGTCCTTTTAATTTGATATGCATTTAGTGCATTAGGACTAGCGACAATCGCCTCATAGTGAGGGGGTAGAGCTCAAGCTGACGTTGGCTTTTGATTTGTCATTTGTCATCCCATTATTTCTTCTTTCTTTTATAGCATGCTTTCCATTAGGACTAGTGACGATCGTCTCATAGTGAGGGGGTAGAGCTCAAGCTGACTTTGGATTTTGATTTGTCATTTGTCATCCCATTATTTCTTCTTTCTTTTATAGCATGCTTTTTTAATTCTTTTTACCAGCTGCATCAACCTCGACATTCTAGCCCTTCTTCTCATAGGAGGATGAAGGCACAAACCTTCTTGGTGTACATGTAACAACCGTTTCCAAAAGATAGGACAACCAAAGGAAAATAGATGGAATGTGTTAAGTATGGAAGGGAATGGTATGTTACCCTTATCAAAGCCTCCCAGTATTACCCATGTTCCCCAAGAGTGACAACACTGAACTAGGACACATATGATGGCCACCAAGGGGAAACAAGGCAACAAGCATAACTTCCAAGCATCATGATCCATTATTTGACTTCAACCCATGATCCTCACTGAAATGCCTAATGTATTAAATATAACACTTTATATGAAACAATGACTGGTGTACCTCATGTGTGTTGGACCACCATCATTGGATGAACCATGTTGATCAAGTGAATAAGCTGAGTTGTGATGAGGGGGGAGGCATCTGAGGGGCTGCTGTATGTGGAGAATACTGATCAATCATCTCATCGGGATCACTATCTGCAATGTGGACCATGAGACATGATCTCCTCTAGTTACCCCTAGGTGAGAGGGGTTAAAGCACATCTCCAAATCAAATTCATTACAAAGAAACTTGAAAGTGCTCATATCTATCTACTTACTCTCAAGGAGCTCTACAAATAAGGTACGAGCAAAGATGCCAAAGGGAACATAGCATAAATGAAACCCTATGCTTGCAAACATTGAGCTTATTCTCCCTATCCTAGTCTAAGAACAAGAATATATAATGCTAAGTGTAATCAAAGAGCCAAGGCCACCATGCAATCAACACATAAATCATAAGAAATCTTCCCTTGTGTTTGGTAATAAACCAAAACAAGGAAACCATGAGCTCCCCCCATGTATATGCTGGAACCTCTTGAAAGTTGTTGATGAAGAGTGGGGATGACTGCTGATCATAGAATCGAATGTCAAGCTCATACCAAGGTTGATTTATTTCACTGCATGCAAGGTCCATCTGCTGCTGGGTAGGGCTGCTATAAAAGCAATCCCTGATATATGAATCAAACAATCAATCATAGCTAGAACCTGCAAAAAGCCTCTCCAAAGGTTGATTTGAAAGCTTCAATGTCCTTCCTCCCTTGCTGCCATAAAAATTCCCTGTCATGGCTTCAAGCAACAAGGGATTAGAAGGCGGCTCCAACATAATTCTACAAGGAATTAGCTGCCTTCTTTTGTTGGAATCAATTGATATTCCATGTCATATGGCTAATGAGATCAGATCTGAAAAAAT
Organism: Picea sitchensis; assembly: GCA_010110895.2. NCBI lineage: Eukaryota > Viridiplantae > Streptophyta > Pinopsida > Pinales > Pinaceae > Picea > Picea sitchensis. The sequence continues at coordinate 6,764 of SNQJ01S0080936.1, read as the reverse complement.
AATTTAGATCAGATTCCAGGGCTTGATGCCCACTCTTGGACGGTTGAAACATGTTGCCACATATAATAAATGGTCCATGGTGCTGTCCCAAGTATGTGGAAGCCCTGGAAGCTCAAATCACAAATCTCACCTTTTTGCCCCTTTACGATGATATACAATTGCAGATGTCAGCTTTCACACATATCTCTTTGTCTCACATATATAGGGACATGAACAACATAGCGGATGGCCTTTCAAAAGCTGGACTGGGATTGAAACGAGGGGCCTGGATCACTTCCATACTATAGGATGGTCAATCCAAAGACTTAATACATGCACCTTGGATATAATGAAACACTTGTATTTGTTTTGAATGAGGACTGATCACAGCTTTACCATTTTAATGAGGTAACTTATTGAGAAAATTAATTGTATGCTGATATATGTAATTGTTTATGCAATTTTTTGGGAAAAGAAACAACCTGCTATTATATATACAATGATAGGCAAATGTGAAGAGCATTTTGTTCTAAATGGCTGTTGAGCACTTTTTTGAATGCCAGGGGGCATATGACAATATAATTTTGTTTACTATAAATAAAATTACGGACTTTTTTCTTTGGAAAAAAAAGTATGTGGAAGTTCTGAAAATGCACAACTCTGCTGATGTTTTATGCATAAAGAAGGTACAAGTTGAAGATGCAAATGGCTAGAAATTGTTTTCATGAACCATTAGCTTATGGTGACACTTCTCCTCTTGAAGCAACCATTCTCTCTCCCTATTGATATGAAAAGGATGTTGACCAACAACAATAGAAATTGCTTCACCTACCTCAACATCCTTTCATTGTTCAAGAGAAACATAATATGAAATGTTCTTTTCATACCTCATGAAGATGCAAATGGCTAAAAATTGTTTTCATGAACCATTATCTTATGGTGACATTTCTCCTTTTGAAGCAACCATTCTCTCTCCCTATTGATATGCAAAGGATGTTGACCAACAACAATAGAAAGTGCTTCACCTACCTCAACGTCTTTTCGTTGTCCCAAATCAAGAGAAACATAATATGAAATGTTCTTTTCATACCTCCTAAAGTTGTTCTCCAAGTTGATTGGAAATGGAAGGTGTAGGTCCATGCCCTTCGCCATCAAACTCTCACTATCTGTGTCATAGATGGGATATTCATGAAAAAACTAGCAATCCATATCCCATCCACGTCTCCCAATCAAACAAAATTTGCTATTGTCATCATGATTTTGGCTGCCATGTTCTTCATCACACGAGAGATGAGAGCACTTGAAAAGTTTTCATCTTCTGAGGGTTTCTCCTCAAGATATGTCCTCTTCACACCATGAAAAGATTCTTTATAATATTTAGAAATTTGAAAAGGAATAACACAATGACTTTCCAAACCCTTATGAAGGATGGGAAATGTGGCAATTGCTGAAATGTCTTCCTCATGCAAGCATGTGCTAGCATCACAAGACGCTTCTTCGGGAACAAGAGGGAGCATATTGTCTTCAATAGAAACTTCGCCATGGGGTGCCACCATAAGGTATTCAAGCTCTTCATTCTTTGGATCAACAACATGTTATCACACAATCTTGTACCTTAGTGCAAAGCCTTCACAAGATACAAAGATGAGTGGAACATGGAAGTGTTGCCATTATCATCTAGACAACTACTTCCCTTTTTTTAGTGAAGGACAAGTCCAACACAAGGGTGGCTTCCCTACTAGCACCTAGGGGTCCTAAGGCAAGACATGTCAAGTCTAAGGTCACCTATGTTACAACTCAAATCACCACTAAGTAATTATGATATATGAATTATGGATTAGGTGGTTACACAAAGTAAACTGTAGATTTAGGGTTTGTTTACTTTAGGGCTGTTTTAGAAGGTTTGTTATGCAATTATTTAATGAAAATTCATCCCCAAATAGTACAAATCTGAAAATTACTAAAGGCTGTCATAAAACTTGCATAGAAGATAAGAAATTACAGCAGTAAACAAGTTACAACAACAGTATGTTTCAACCACTTAAATGGATTATAAACAAGTGAATTTTAGGGCTAAAACTAGAGTTTCAGTAACTTGTAAATTCTGAAAATTTAAGAGCATGTAACAGCCAACATTATCAAGACGTCCAGCCCTAAGTATGCAACAATACAAACTAGAAAATGAAGAAAAAAAAAGAACTTGTAGCAGAAAGTCTTAGATTTAACAGCAAACATCTAAAGTAACCTTCAGATCTGAACTCTTAAATTGGTGGGAAATACATATTTAAGCTACAGTAAACACATCAAAGGTAACTAGAACAACCACACAAGAAATAACACAAAGTTTACTCTGGAAACCCCACTCCTCTAGGGAAAACTCGGTGATGCTAGAGACCTCTTTTATTATTCAGCTAATGGTTCATGAATACATTACATTGGTTAAGTCCGAGATAACTCAGCTAAGAGCTTCTTCTAGCACCTCCCAGAAGCAATCTGCTTCACTACTCAACCTTCTTAGCACTCTTGAGATAAACTGGTTTGCTGGGCGGCCGTACCGCCTGTACGACTCGTCTTGCTTGCTGGGCGGCCGTACCACCTGTACGACACCGTACGGCCCCTTCTCCTGCTTGGTTTCTCCTCAGATCTGCTCCCTTTTGGGTGTACTCCTCACAGTATTCCACAACCAGACTGAGATACACCACTTCGGCGCTTACTTGACCTCCTTGACTCGTTCGTACAGTCTGTACGATTTATTTGTGGTGATGCAACTTGCCTGGTGGGAGAGTAAGGGGTTCGATCTCCTTGGTTGAGTGTTTGTATTCCTTTTTTGTAGCTGAATCTCACCTAGATCTATTGACTTGGACCCTAGCTCTCCCTCCTTGACTGGTTCGACATAACCTGCCCTTGATCTCACTTGAAACTCCCACTATATCTCAGGTGGTTTTCTTCTCTATAGATGTTGAGAAATGAGGTTCTCTTGGTCTTTTATAAACCCTAGCCTTTCTCTCATTTAATCTTGGCCCTTAGATCTTCTCCTCAAGATCTAGATCTGACTGTGGGGACTTAATCAATCATTGAGATAACTTAAGTCAAGATCAACGGCTGTGACTTAATCTCACATTGACTTAAGTCATCTCCCACCAGTACTAAATAGTCTAGACATATGATTGCCCCTGTCACATTGCCAGACACTCCCAATGTGAAGGTACCTGCCTGAGCTACACTTTCTAACACTCCCTCTTAGCGAGGGAGGTACTAGCACTGGAGCTGCCTCCTCCATGATCTACATCTATGTCGGTTTCTCCCTCTGAATCTGAGAGACATGCTCCCTTTGTATCTGTATACTCGGATTCCCTTGTATTGTAGCTACTTCTACCTGTTGCACTGAAGTCATCTGAGTATCCCACTCATCTAGCTGGGACCACTCCCACCATATAGGTCTGCTAAGGAGAGCCTCCTGCTCTCTGAGGAACGATCCAACTGATTCTCTGCTCCTCCTAGAGCTGTAGATGGGTTGCCCCCACAGTCTGTACAAGCGATCCTTACCGATGCCTATCATCACAAGTGGTCCTGGAACCTGACCTCTCACAGAGCGAATATGCACACCACAACCAAGAAAGCTGACACCGTAGCTTTGATACCCCAAAGCTGAGATTGAGAGTACACTAACTCTCATACTTGGTACATAAAATACCCTTGGAACCTTTAGAGTCCCGCCTGACTTTATCTGGAGTGACACTATCCCTTCTCCTCGAACTGCCACTATGTTGGAGTGCACACCACATCTTATAGCCCATGTCTCGAGCTGAGAACTCTTGGAATGCATCTCTTTCCTCGGTCATGTGATAGGTGGCACCACTATCTAGGTACCACCCTTCTCTAGATCTATCCTCTGAATTGAGAAAGAGAGTGTACTCCTCTCTGAACATCCTGGAGAACTGGCGACCTGTAGCAGCCAACTGCTGCTCCTCCTCATCTTCGTCTTGGTTCTCCTCCTCTACTGAAGCAACCACCTACTGCTTCTTTCCCTTTGTCCCCTTGCCCCTCTTGGCTTGAGGACACTGGCTGGCATAGTGGCCAAGCTTGCCACATACATAACAATTTATATGAGAGAGATCCTTCTTTGGCTTGCTGTAGCTCCTCCTCTTGGAACTGAGGCCTTCTTTCCTTTCGTCCTTTTCTTGGAGGTGAGGGTGAGATTCTCCTCATCCTCGTCTTCGTCCACATCCTTTCCTTTGCATATCTCTTCTTGGCAGCAATCATCCCACAACCTGTCCCAACTTGGTAGGTTTTCTCTAGCCACTATCCCTGCAATGAAAGGGTCCCATTCCTTTGGGAAACCCTTCAAGTTTGACCTGACTATCTCAGTTGCAGAGAGCTTGACTCCTACTGCTATGAGCTCATCTATCATCTGCTTAACCTTGGTGAGGTAGGCTGCTACACCCTCACCCTTGGACATCCTCGTATGTTGAAGCCTTTCCTTGAGAGCCATGATTCTTCTCTCATGCTTTGCTTCTCTCATGCTCTTGAGCATAGTCCATATCTCATAAGCTATGTTCTTCTCACCAATGTGGTGGATGAGATGATCCTTTACCCCATCCAGCAGGAGTCTCTGGGCCTTGATCTCCAAGGCATCATGAATATCCTTATCTTTCAGATCTGTGGGTATTGTGGCTGCCTTCTCTACAATACTCCATACCTTGTTGTCCTTGTTATCCCCTGTCCTAGGGATAACTAAGGAGATCATGTTTCAAGGCCCATAGGTCCTAGACATGGAGTGGCGAGAGCTGTATGACTTGAGCATGGCCTCAGAGGGCCCTTCTTTTCTTCGATGCAACCCATTTATCTGCAACAACAACATCCATCCCACCAACCTGGTCCCGAAGTAGCAGTAAGTCTTGCTCCATGAGGTAATGAGTCCGGATATCATGGTATGTGTCACTCTGATTATTGAAGCACTTGAGTATGTTGCATTGAATTCTCCTTCATTTCATAAACGTTTGCTCGGAAATTATGCTCTTTAACTTGTTCATACTTGGAAGGGTGACATGATGCCCTAGTGAGTTGATCTCCCTTTAGGATAGGTTGCCATTGGGTGGGTCCATGAAAGGTCATCGTCCATTGCCTCCATACTTATCACTTTCCATCTTTATTCCTCTCATTTTCCCCCCTACCTTTGTTCAGGCATTGGGATTTTCCACACTAGGAAGGGTTGTACCTTGCCTTGTGGGAAGAAGGGGCTAAAGGCCCAGAGGGTAAAAGTAGCTGGCAAGAGTTAAAAGCCAAAATGAAACCTTTGATATGCTTCGCCCATGAATTCCCGAGAAAGCAGTAAAAGGCTTCTCAGTAAGAAAAAGGAACCCGCAAGATAAATAAACACTCAAGGTATTACTTGGTGGATGGGAGGTATTATCATGAGCCGACCTATTATGACCATGGGCATGTAGCGATATGACACTACCATCTATCTGGTCACCAAACCAGGGTAGTGGCTCTTGGTGGCATAGCCAAGAGAAAGGGGGTCTCATCGCGAGCCAACCTTCTCATCTTCGTGAAATGCTTGTGGATAACGCTGTCACCTCTGGTCACCAAGCCATGACAATGTCCCTCAACTCTTCCCTTGAAGCATAAAAGAAAAAAGATCAAAAGCAATGAAGCTAAGAATAAAAGGCATTGAATGGGCTAGGAAACAATGACATCCATGACAAGGTGCAACTCGCCCTCTACAAAGGCACCCACAAGTAAGACTTACATTTCCCTGTTATCACTACACCTCATGCCCAAACACTTACCCCCACACCACCTCATACATTTACATGACCTAGATTGGTTCTCACCTGGGAAACATCCCAAACTTAAGGAGGATTACCCCAATAGGACACCCTGAGACCTTCTCCAAATCTAACTTGTTGAATTGCACAACGTCTTTGAGCATTTGTCTAGGTAAAGGTGGGTTTGATGCACATGTTTGGATAATTTGATTATTGGATGTGATTTACATGTTATGATCCCTGTGACTTATGAACCCCTGGAGGGCGTACTTGTTGCTGCTGCAATACTTTGCCCGGTGGACAGGTACACGTGGGGGAATGATTAGCTTGGACCTCCATGGGGCTAAAAGCCCACAAATGGATGCTGTAACCCTAGGAAGGGGCAAGAAGACATCATAGACTTGCACTGGGAAGAAAGAAGGACGTTGCCCTTGGAGACACTCTGGCAGATCTAGACCCAGGGGGATCTTGCTCTTCCACCTGGACGTTGACCCTTGAGAGTTCATGACGTCATCATTATGGCCCTAGACATCATCCAAAGCTAGGGTTTGCATTTATGAGGGCAGTTGTGTGCTTGTTGGCACATGTGGCATCATCCAGGGCCTTTGGAGGCCAAACGTTCTGCATATGGGGCCCAACGTTCCACCCTAGGAGCTCAATGTCACCCTAGAAGGGCACGACGTCACCCTTGGAGATGATTTCAAGGATTAATTACTTTTATTTATGTAAAAAATGGATTTTTGATGTAATTTGGCCAGGTCAGCCTTTTTATGACCTAAAATTAATTAAAGGTCATTGATATTGTATAAATAGAGAGAAAGTACTCTTGTTATTCATCATCACTCATCACACACTAAGTGTGGTCTGAAATTTGCGCCCTTTTTGGGAGTTATTGGCTGAAATAAGGAGGCACACTTGTCTTGGAGGCTAAAATTTGCAACTTGGATCATTTTTGGTGAAGTTACTTGGCAATCTAGGGTTTTATTGCTTGATTATTCTTGGTGAAGTAAGTAA
>SNQJ01S0080933.1:38049-56679 GCA_010110895.2 Picea sitchensis | reverse complement strand
ACGAAAATTTATGAATTCTGATACCATTAAATTTACTGATATGTTTTGCATATGAACAAAGATGTGTGGAATAATAACAACATACAACAACAATAATTCATACATATAAATAACAAAGTTTACATAACATAACATCATAATTCATAACACAACAATTGAAATAATCCCATGAAAGACACAAGTTATCTGATGAAATAAACCCCAACTACATGAAAAACTTCCACATTCCTCCCAGCCATAGACCACACTGCTCGTAATATCAGTAGTGGGTCACCCTCGAGATGGGACTAAACTCTACCAAGGAAAGAGAAATCTAAAGTAGTCTAAGGTTTGATAAGCAATATAATTTCTCTGTCCAAGGTTCCCAACTATTGCAACTATCCTACAATATCTCATTCCCCACATGCTTGTCCCAACCCAGGAAGTGTGCCCCTCCTCTACTCAACAGTCCCTCGGCTGCTCCACTTCCCTTATGGGGCTTCAACAACAGGTCGGACATGAAGTCTCAGAGCCCTGTAGTTATTGCCCAGTGCACCAGGGACCAATTCCAAGTAGTTCTCAGCCATAGAAACTACCCACATGCCTGACAACATGCCTCTTCTACATACGGGCCTGATAACCTACCTCTTCCACATACTTTCTGACAACACGCATCTTCAACCTGCCAAAGTACCAAGTACCAGTATGGATGATATCATGGATGAGTGAATGGTAAGGAACAATGATGAATGAATGATCAAGGAATGTTGGGAAATACACTAAATCTCCCCATTATATATATGCATGTGCCTTTTATGACACATGGCACCCAAGGGACTCCCTTGTCCCCTCTTTTGAAAATTAGGATATATAAAGTTATATCCATACTTTAACCTTTTAGGAATATTAATATAATATTCCATTGGTATTAAGCCCCCTAGCTTAGCCCCTTTTCCTAGACTCCCAACCCCCTTTCCTATATAGTGGATTTTATCCCCCCATCTCTTTTGTTTGGTCAATCTACAACAGTGGTACTTTACTTTATTAATAATATGAGTATGATTTACAATTTACAATATAGGAATGTTGGCCTTTAACATTTAGTATCTCTAGTCTAATAATCATATAAGCATTATGGCCTATAATAACCTGCCTCACCAGCCTATAAAACAAAAACATATATACAAAGGCTCTCTAGCCTCAAGATCGTGCACTCAATCCGATGTGCACAGAACTATGGGATGTGCTCACTCTTCTATTGGTGTGCCATCCTCACACACTTACACATGTGTGTGATACGTTATAAAAAGTGTGCAATTCTTTTGTAAGATATTTCCGTGCACTGACTCAATGCACGCAGAACTGAACCAAAGGACTTGTACCATCAACTCACCATATTCTATGTATAATTACAATTAAATTTATAATTGGGGTTCGAACTAGGGGTATTACATTCCCCTCCCCCTTATTTATGCACTGTCCTTGGTGCAATATATACATGTACATTCAAAATTATTCAAAAATATCCATGACTTTGCTATTGAAGTTTGTTGTCTTTTTGGTGCTCTACTTTCGAAGCGCCAAATTCAAACATTCATGTTGTAGATGGAAGCCATTTTATCTACTTCATAGAGCTACTTCAGTCAAGAATTTATCTCATGGTTCCATTTGACACACCCTCCTGATTATAACTACCATGCCATAAGCATCATTGAGTTGCCTCTTCCTTGTTGCACTCACCTTTCTAGGCTTAGGTATCCCTTCAATACTACACAGTCCTTCAACGATCCCTCTTGCCAAGGCTTTCACACACAAGGAGAGCATCAACTCATTACCAGAACCCCACCAAGGCTCTACATTTATAGAGCTCCAGTGTCTCCAATAGTAGCTATTTTTCCAAGCATTCCAACTTTAACGAATATTATCTCATATGTATCACACACATATAGTCATTATGAGAGCATATGATAAAAAACTTCATTTAGACATTCAAATTTATTTCATAAGGAAATTCAACTTTTCCCCAAAATATAAAATTCCATTTTATAATTTTCATGGTTGTTCCAACAACATGCACCAATCTTTATTATGGATTTATGCAGCCCCATACTTGAGACCACTTTTTCCTACAATACTCCCTTCTTGCAATCAACCAAGCAGATCATTGGTATCTCCTATACAATATACTTTCATTGCAATATGTACAAAAGCTTACAAAGTGATCTTAGAATTGTCTACACTTAACAATTCAATCACAACTATCAAATAGCTTATTAAATGGAACGGAATTATCATCCTTTGCATGTGCATGTTCAAAAATTATGTTTTTCCTTTTCTAACCAGTATTATTTTGTTTCTTGAACAAAAATTTCTTGTAGTTATTTCTCATGTGGCTACTTGACATGCAACTTTCTTGTTGCAACATCTAACAACCCCTGAAATGTCCTCAACTCCATGAGTTAGTAATAATTGTAACATTTCGGTTGTTAGCATATTGATTTCTGTTATATAACATATATGCATACATTCACAAAAAATGTGTTCCACAATGCATTCAAGCCTAACAATTTTATCATGTATAAGTGAAACTCTACCACTTACATGCTTTCATTATTTATGCATGCTTATTGTTCAATGCACTCTTGCAGTGGCTTCAAAATGCTCTATATCTAAGTCATGTATCTCACCATTGGTAAATTGGAAATTCTAGCCAATGCCTTGACACATTTTCCATACACTTCCTATTACCTGCTGGATTGTTTGGATGCCTTCCTTTTTTGACTTGAACACTACACCAAGAATATAATTATGTGGGGTTCATTAGTGTTAGAAAAAAGGTTGTAGTCCAACATTATTTAGAAGTAGGAAGTTCAATGGATATTTGTGTGGTACATAGCCTTTCCATAACCAACCATGTCATGGCCTTATACATGAATAGCTTTATTGTCATCCATTCCTATAACAGGGTCATACCCTTTATTTCTTTGGTTATTAGTTCATAACCCCCAAATCCATACTATGTTATTACATCACATGTATGCATTCAAAAGCTAACATTTTGTTTTTTTATAATTATCACAAGCCTTCAACCTTCATCACCCCTAGTGGTATCTTACTTCCATTAATGTATTTAAATTATACATTAATGTCATGTTATAAAATAACTCTACCTAGGAAATTATTACCTAATTTCCTTCAGTAATTATACAACAAAAGCAAATAAAACTCATACCTGCATAGCTACCATTAAATAATTTTGACGCTACTTGATTAGTGGATAACAATAGAAGCTCCCATGCGTCTTTTATTAGTTTTATAATTAACACTTCAGCTTTTTGTTGCTTCCCCCCATATGCAACAACATTAGTAGCAACACTTGCAATCATGCAAGAATTCTCTCTTTCCTCATACAACAACCACCATTAGCATCTTTCATATTATTATATATTCAACAATAGACTAATCCTAGTATTATTATGTTATATATGTATATTAACAAATCTACATTCATCAATGCATATTTATTAATAATGCATCATTAGCATGCTCATAAATGCATTTGCATGCCAATTTCCTGTACTAGGTATGGTTTTCCAACAAGCCATAACACAATTGTTGCTACAGTAATTGCAACGACCTCTTTCTCCATGTATCACTTTTCTTTGTTGTCCCTAAAATTCCTCAATTCTTCTCAAATTCATGAATGTTCTTGTGTTCTTACAAAAGAAATCAATTTTCATGATTGTTCTCTATCCTAAGTACTTTTCCATCCCAACCTTTCTTGACTACTTTGTACATTTGTAGCCATATATTATGCTAATATTAATTTTCAGCATTCCAATATTTCTTGAATCCCTCTTATCCAACACCTACATGACCAAATTACATTTCCAACCATGATCTCATATTAACTTTGGATATTTAACACCCATTTCTTTATCGAAACAAATTGATTCATCCTTTCCTTGATTGAACATATCATCACTTGGAGTTGTTTGAACCATTAATTTCTCCTATCCTGACCCATCTGATTTCAACCTGACTTGCATAGTCAACTTCCAATTGATGCACATATGTCTTCTTCTACAATTGTTAATGGTATTTACCCACTTCTGGAATTCATTGAATTTATGGAATTCCTCTCCCAAAACTATGATTGCATCCTTATAAATATAATCTGCACATAATGCATATTTGATGCATATGTTGACACTTCTTTAGTATGTACACACCTTTGTTGCTTCACCCGTGAAGTCCTGTCATATAGTCATGCTTCCATTGTGCTACTATGATAACCATCATGGGGGTGCTATCCCAAAAATGTAGGATTGATCCTTGGAATGTCTCCTTTATCTCCAAGTACACCCTCTATCTTTATTTATCAGAAACTAGAATCATGACAGAGAATTCTTTTGAGAACAACTCTTCCAACAATGTATTACCTTATATGTACATTGACACCCTTTATGGTGAATGTATCTTCACTACTTCAACCAGTAAATATTTCCCTCTTGTTCCATGATTCCATTCTAATTAGAATCAATGGATTTCTTTTAGTATTTTCCTTCACCCATAAATTTTCTCTTCTTGGCTTCCCAAGCTTTCAGGGTTGCATCTAGACTCCTACCTTATCATTCCTTAGTCTTGGCCTTTAATCATCTTATGAAATATTTTTTTTATAGAACTCTTGCCTTGAGTACCTCTACTTGTATTTAACCAAATTTCAACCCACTCACCTGTTATAAAAACCATCTCTCCACACTTCCATGGTCTCAGCTTCATGCATATCCATTACTTTGAGTATATACATTTTCAGCTAGTAGCTTCCTCAAGCAATTATTCCACATTTTGAAGAACTAACCATACCCTTTTACTCATACCTGAAGATACCACTTTGATAAGGAAAATTCACTATGATTTATCATCAACCTTAATCTCTTCTTGAAACACATTTATTATAAAATATAACAATTCGAAAAAATATGGTTATAGCAAGCATACAACCACGATATACAACTCTGGTAACATATGCAAAAAATTTCTCCTTCATGGTTACCAGAAATTTGCTTCTGAATTCCTATGAATTTTATTATCCATCTCAGAATTCTCAGTGATTATATGGACTCCTTGGTCCAATACCTTTCAAATGAATTCTTTCTTTCTCAATTCCGAGTCTTGAACATAAGTTATGGCCTTTTGAAAATTGCCCATAAATTCCTTCTGCTCACACTTTCAACTAGGTGCAAATCTAAACTATAATTATGCATTTTTTCACCTGCCCAATTGTATTTTTGGTAGCATCCCAATTGGGTTCCTTCATATACATATTATGGACACTTTGGCCAATTTTCAGCCCCATTTGAGCTCCAAAATTCTAGATACATCCTACTGAAGTTTCAACCCAATATTTTTTTATTTTTTTTGCTTTGAATGTTACAGGTGCCTCTATGTTGTCCTGTGCATTTTTATGTGATCATAATTTTAATGTATCTCCATGAATGTGTTCTATGGTTCAATATATTTCCATAGACTTCTCATGTGCGTCAATCTGATTTTGGAGCAGGAAGTTATGGCCTTCGGAAGTTAAYTGAGCTTAAAATTTACTCTCCATTGTCCAGGTTGTAAATCACTCATCCTAACTCTGTTTGACAAATGGGATACATTGTTAKAAATCTATCTTCGATCTCTTTCATTTGAGATGAAAAAATTATATTTTTGACACACCATTTTTTATTAGATATAAACATTGTTTAGGGCCTCAAAAATACCCTGTAAAAATATGACCTTCAAATAATACCAAAAATGTCGCATAAAATCACTGGTTTTTTTGTTGTTGTAGACCACAAAATTGACTTTGTGCACACCACTTCAAAAATATATACCCATATTTAGCATGTGCAAGTTCTACACGCACAACTCCAAAATTTAGCGCATGCACCGCGCACCTATATCCAATGTGCCCCATTTTTTGTCACGTGCCAATATTTATCGCACACAATTTTTGTGTCGCATGCCAATACCTACTACACACAACTTTTGTGTCATGCACACCAATAACTACTATGCACAACTTGTGTGTCGCACACCAATATTTTGCGCACATTGCAAGCTCTTCACCACACAACACTAAGATTTAGTGCGCTCATACCGTGCACCAATACTCCCCGCGCACCACCAATTATACTTATGCACTACGTGAATATTTAACACGCACACACTACACACTAACATTACGTACACACCCACAATTCTATTTTCATGCTACGCAATATTAAATCATGCACACATTGCATACTAGCATTGTGTCTGCACCCACAATTTTGCACTACGCTCTACCAATACTCAATGCACACACCTTGTGCACCAACATTATGTGTGTGTCACAAGCTCTGCACCATGTGATGCTAAATTTTAGTGCGCTCACCCGCGCACCCCCTTATACGTGTGCCACCCATTTTTCATCATGCAACGCCAAATTTCAGTGCACACATGCACACACCATTATTTTCCATGGATCACTAGCTCTGCACTGCACAGTACCAAATTTTAGTGCACGCACCCATGCACGATTATTCTTCCACGCTTAGTTGCTTTTTTTCCATAATTTTGTTGCAAAAGTTAGGGATTTTTCCCGATTTCGCCCAACTTCGAAATTATTTCCGGGGCTGCCCTTACATCTCTATAATTAACTTCATACATCCAATTCTATCCATGCATATACCAAATTTAACATTGGCACATGAAATTCGACACCCTACACGTCAATTCCTCATGAATTATGTTGCAGAAATTGGGGCCTATGCCCAATTTTCACCCAATTTCCACCATAGGCGTTCTACAACCATGAAATTTGTTCAATTTCACTCCAATAAACACAAATTAAACCTATGCAACAACAATTTTATTGTGTGCATTGTTGGTTGGCATTCTTGGTACGAGTTTTTTTTTTTAAATTCATTCACAAATTGAGAATTTTATTCAACCAATATTGCTCAATCTGTCATGGCTTCCCTGTAACTTCAAATTTGACCAATTCCAGGTATGAATTTTCTTAGACAGGGATTAAAATTAGGAATATCTCATCACCTGACCAAATTTTCCATATTCCCCATGAATTTAACAACAAAAATTGGGGGTTTTCCCAATTCCACTCAATTGCTTATGATTTCCACCATGGACGCACTGTAACTTGAAATTTGGCCACTCCCGAAATCAATTATCTGTGAAATTATGCTTCAACATTACGCTAACTCATCCCATCCAGGCTGAGTGTTGAAAACTGGGCTCTGATACCACATTGCAACATCCCCAACCATATGTTGGGCAATGCCACATGAAAATTTTCAAATTCTGATCCCATTAAATTTACTGATATGTTTTGCATATGAACAAAGATGTGTAATAATTCATACATATAAATAACAAATTTTTCATAACATATTTGTTGGATTACTAAGAGGGGGGGTTGTCAGTAATGAGTAATTATACCAATTATTAATCCTTTAAACCACAATGTATATTATTTTACTTATTCAACCATGTTCATTTGTTCATCATCAATATCTTACTGTATCATAATCATTAACATTCATCAGTGCATAATAAACAATAACAAACACATCCACACAATTCACAGTACACCAATATTTACGTGGAAACCCAATGCAGGAGAAAACCACTGAATGTTTTTCTTATATGTCAAGAATTACATTCAAGGAAACACCAACTTCCAATTCTCCAGCTACAACTCGAAGGGGGCTCTAACCCCCCTAGTTTCGCGGGCTACAACCTAAGGGAAGCTCCAACTCACCAATTTTATGGCTACAACTAGAAGGAGGCTACAACCCCCTATGATATTCGTCTACAACCGGAAGGTGGCTACAACCACCTATCATTTCCCCGTCCAACCGCCCTGAAATATAAGTAGAATGATTGAAGCATTGTCACACTGTCACTATGAGATATATTGTTGTAAACATGTAACAATTTGTGCCACTGAACTGTAATCAACATGTGCCATTGTCCTGTAACCAACATGTACATGTGCCTTTCCTATACCAACAAAACTAAATACACCAACAACATGTACCAATAATCTCCTCAATATATCAGATTTGATAACATAAATCTCATACCCAAAATCACAAGAATATAATTCAAACCATGTGCCAACAATGCACATCAATCATGTACAACAACCATGTACATCAACATTATACAAAGATAATCAACAACATTTACCAATCATGTATCAACAACAAACAAAACTATGCCTAAACAAGATGTATCTAGAATCTGATTCTATATCACCATGTACTTCAAGTATGTATCTCATCCATGTACCCAATCACATACCTCTACCATATAACAATAACATACACCAAGATAACCAACAAGATTCCTCTAGCAATGCACCACACTCTCCATAAATAAAATACCATAAATCCTCACATCAACCATGTGCCACATCCTCACTGCTACAAAACCTCTATCTGTACCAATACCTTCATAAGCATACCTCAACCAAAATACCTTAAACATTAACCAATACTAAAATTCAATAGATATGCCTCAGATCAACTCTACAGCAAGCCCTAAACTTCCAAGAGGGCATCCAATAGATTTACAAGGAAAACACTCAACCAGATTCATAGATTCAACACTACACATATGAAAACCATAATTTTTTCTTCATGTAGCATTCTGCTGCCGCGATTTTTCTACCGCAATTCTGCTGCCGCACTTTTTCTGTCGTGGTTTTACTACTACACTTTTTCTTCCTCACTTTTCTTCCCACGATTTTTTTGCCACATTTTTCCTGCCACACTTTTTTTTCCGCACTTTTTCTTCCTGCATTTTCTTGCCACGATTTTTCTGCTACACTTTTCTTGCCGCGATTTTTCTGCAACATTTTTCTTGCTGTGATTTTCTGTCACACTATTTCTACCATGGTTTTTCTATCGCACTTTTCCTCTATCAATACTACCTGCCCAAATAACCTTTCAAAAAATAGATATTCAATGATATTCAATAGGTGCTAATGTGAGAGCATTTCTCTCTTATTTATACTTCCATGTAGCTTCCTCAAGGGGTTACCTTCTAACCAACTTAACCCACTTTTCTTCTTTTAGAGATAACCCACTTCTAACCACTTGTCCACTTAACTTAACCACTTTCCAAAAATAGTAAGTTCTTCACTCCTAGTTGCAACTAACTTTATTATTTAATTAATTTCTTTTGCAACCACTTTGACTTATCCATAAATAGTAAACTCACCACTTCTTGTTGCAACCACTGTATTATTTAAATATTTTCTCTTTGCAACCACTTTGACTACTTTATTATTTAAATAATTTCTCTTTACTCACAACTTCTTGTTGAAACTAACTTTTCTATAATTAGTCAATTCATAACTTATTTTCCCTTAACTAACTTCTTATTGTTGCAACCACTTTATTATTTAATTTATTTCTTGGTCAACCACTTTGACTATTCAATTTTCTCATCACAACTACTTTACCATAATTAACAAACTCACAACTTCTTGTTGCAACTAATTTATTTTTAATTATTTTCTTAATGCAACAATTATACCCATGATTAAATCCTAGTTACCATCAATTTGACTAGTACACTTCTTTTAGGAGCTTTTAGAATAATTTACTTCTTTGACCTTCTAGGGGATTCTAGATAACTCATGAGGGTTCTCCAACTTCATATGGCCATAACTCTCTAATTGTGAGGAGTTATGTGACGTTCCACATATCACTAAAAATGGCATGACATATACTATCCATATAGAATAGTCTTACCTATAAATCCAATGATCTTCATGTCTTGTTTACATAAATCACTAAAGGTTGACATTGATCTACAATATCATTCTCTAAGGGTTGACATCAATGATAACCAATAGTCCAGACCAATTGTCCATCAGCCTAAGCCAAATGTCTAACAATATCCCCCTTTGGCATTGATGGAAACACCAACATTGATGGAAAAACTTAGTCATGATAACATTCATGCTTATACTCATCATCAATGTTTTTATCTCTCCCCCTTTGAAATCAATGGAAAAGGGTATCTCCCTTTGGGGATACTCCCCCTGACTGAGGTTTCCTTAGGGATGTCCCCCTTGTCTAAATACCTTTGATATTTCTTTGTGGTTCTAAGCCTCTGATTACTCTCTCTCCCTTCATATGAATAATATATCCCCCTTTGAAAAAGGGTATCACTCTGATGCAACACTGAAGTCATATCGCTCGTGCTTCCCTTGTGACAATCACTTCCCTAGGAAACATGCCTCAGTGCTCTCTTTCCAATAATCTAACTCTCTATCCTTCATCTGATGAATCTCTTCCCCTGGAGTCATACCTCTATTCTTACCTCTCTATCTGACAACTTCTCTGAATGATATTTCTACCTATATTTTTGGTTATGTTTATCTCTCTTGACTTCTCTGCAAGATATTGTGTAGAAAAATATAAGTCTTCTTGTACCTGTTTCCTTTTGTAGTTATTTTCCATTGGTGCTTCCTTTGTAATTAACTGACATATATGAAAATCATTCAAGAATAAGCATTCAAATATTCGTGTGTAATTATCATCCATTATGATAATGTTTCTTTATCTTTAAACCACTCTCTGGACCAATCTATGAATCCATTCTCTCATCCACTGTCATATATCTATCGAAACCTTCTAAGTGTTCTTACAGATCCATCTTTGTTCATACTATCCAAGACTCTGCTACACAATTGTCCATAATGTTGACACATCTGTCACTATACTATCATGAAGTCTTCACTACTGCAACTGATCAATATATCATATTGTACTTCTTCTAACTGATTGCTCTGAATCTATCTACTCAAACTCTGCAAGTTGCTCAAAGAATGGTTTTCTGGTATGTCTCAGCTACCACATAGACTCCCCCTATCTAATATTCATATTACCTAGGAGTCTCTAATCTGGATGGCTCGAAACAATTCTTTCTCTAATGTGGAGTCATCATCATCTTCATCGGTAGATTCATCATCTCTTTGAACTCTAACTTCTTTGTTTCTATCTGTGGATTCATCTTTCACTGCAATACTTGAAAGTACAACATCTCGAACATATTTCTTATTTACATGTCCTTCTTTTCTTTCATTTCTTTTCCAAGACTTTCTGTATCTGACATCTTCCTTTTTCTTTGTAGATTTGTCTTCATCTCATTTTATTGTCAATCTTGTGATCTTTGGGATCTGGTCTTTGTTCGGATGTTCTTCATGTTTTCTTATCCGTACTTTCTTATATCTGATATCAATGTTATCTTTCATGGAAGTATCGATCACGCTTCTACAATCACAAGCTATATTTCCATAGTTATGACATTTGTAACATTCAATGTTACGTGGGGCCACATAAGCATTTATTTCTTGAACATTTTTTTTATAATCCCTGCAATTTGCAACCTTATGTCCAAAGTTATTACAATAGAAACAATGACCATAAAATAAATTTGCATACATGGGAGTGAATGATCTTATTTATGGTGTAGTCCTTCTAAATTCCTGCCTTTACTGATCATGATCATGATTGAATCTTCTTTGTGGCTTGAACATGGATGGTCTTCTTGAAGATGTATCTTTATTAGTTTTCTTAGATTCTGGTTGACCATGATTCCTTCCTTTGAGTAATTTTGCATAACTCTTGTTACTTTCTTCGTTCTTCTTTTCTAGCAACCTAGAGTGCTTCTCTTCATTCTTCTTTTCTAGCAACCTAGAGTGCTTCTCTTCATTCTCTAAAACTAATGTAGATGTTTTTGTCTCTTCAATGTTCTTGTTGAGCTTGACGATTTTACTTCTCAATGTGACAACTTCTTCTTTAAGCTTCTCAACCTCTTATTTTTTCTTCATTATCTGAGACTTCATGACTTCTTCTATTCTATTCGCTTCTTCAAGATGGATTTTTAATGTGGTTATTTCTTCTTCAAGTCCTTTCGCTTCTTGACCAAACTCTTCCTCAAGTTGGTTTAGATCGTTAGTTATTTCCTTAGGATAATATGTCAATATCTTCTCTCTCATTTCTGCTTCTTCCTTCTGTGCTTCTATGTTGGCTTCCAAATACTTCTTTTGATCTTCAAGATTTTCTTGCATCTTTCTGTCTTCTTCTAACTGAGTTCTTAAGTTATCGATGACCTATTGGGCTTCTTCAAAAATGTGAACACTTTCCTTTTGTTTCATCAAATCTTTCTTGAGTGACTAGTTTTCTTCTCTTTCATTTATTAGTTCATCTAAAGCACTGATCAATTCTGCTTCATAATTGTCTTCTATTTCAATTAGTTTTTATGTCTCATTTCCTTCATGGCATTCCATTTCAAGATGTTCGTGTTTTTCACAATTAAAGAAAAACAATATACTTGTGTTGATTATGTACTCTTCATCTTTTGAATATGTTTTACATGATGAACATCTTTCTTCTTGATATGTACCTACATCTTCTTTGACATTCTCTGACTCTCTGATGGGTTAAGAATAGATATTATGTAAATTATCCCAAAGTTCTTTAGTTGGTGAACATTTACCCACTTTGTCCTTTACTGAATCATATATTCCTTCCAAAATGAAATCCATTGCAATTTTGTTATTTCGTTTCAGTTCCTTCTTTGTTGTAGTCTTTTCCCTTTTTGAACTATCATATCCTATAATAATTGATTTCCAAATATCATACCACTGTGTATTTAAAAATACTTTCATCCTTTTTCTCCATATCTCATACTTTAAACCATTCTAACTATTAGACATTGGTACTTGATTCTTAGAATAATCCATGATCTTCTTCCAGTGGTTAAACTATTTCCTAAAGGAACTCTGATACCAATTGTTGGATTAAAAAGCGGGGGGGTGAATTAGTAATGAACAATTATACCAATTATTAATCCTTTAAACCACAATGTATATTCTTTTACTTATTCAACCATGTTCATCTGTTCATCATCAATATCTAACTATATCATAAGAATTAACATTTATCAGTGCATAATAAACAATAACAAACACATCCACACAATTCACAATACACCAATATTTACGTGGAAACCCAATGCACGAGAAAACCACATAATGTTTTTATTATATCTCAAGAATTACATTCAAGGAAGCACCAACTTCCAATTCTCCAGCTACAAATGGAAGGAGGCTCCAAACCCCTAGTTTTTCAGGCTACAACCTAAGGGAAACTCCAACTCTCCAATTATATGGCTACAACCAAAAGGAGGCTACAACCCCCCATGTTCTCCAGCTACAATCGAAAGGTGGCTACAACCATCTATCCTTGCCCCGTCCAACCGCCCTCAAATATAAGTAGAATGATGGAACCATTGTCACATTGTCACTATGAGATATATTGTTGTAAACATGTACCAATATGTTCCATTGACTTGTAATCAACCTGTGCCATTGTCCTATAACCAACCTATACCTATGCCTTTCCTATACCAACAAAAATAGATACACCAAAAACATGTACCAATACTCTCCTCAATATATCAGACCTGATAACATAGATATCATACCCAAAATCACAAGAATATCACTCAAACCATGTGCCAACAATGCACATCAATCATGTACAAAAACCATGTACATCAACACTATACAAATATAACCAACAACGTGTACCAATCATGTATCAACAACAAACCAAACTATGCCTCAACAAGATGTATCAACATCACCATGTACTTCAAGTATATACATCATCCATGTACCCAATCATATACCCCTACCATATACCAATAACATACACCAAGATAACCAACAAGATACCTCTAGCAATGCACCACACTCTCCATAAATCAAATACCATAAATCCTCACATCAACCATGTGCCACACCCTCACTGTTATACAACCTCTATCTATACCAATAACTTCAAAAATATTCCTCAACCAAAATCCCTCAAACATGAACCAATACTAAACTTCAGTAGATCTGCCTCAGATCAACTCTACAACAAGCCCTAAACTTCCAAGAGGGAATCCAATAGGTTTACAAGGAAAACCCTCAACCATATTCATAGATTCAACACTACACATATGAAAACCATACATTTTTCTTCTTCTAGCGTTTTGCTGCCACGGTTTTGCTACCATGATTCTGTTGACGCAAATCTTCTGCTGTGAATTTTCTGCCGCACTTATTCTGCTGCGGTTTTTCTGCCGCACTTTTCTGGCCACATTTTTTTTGCCACACTTTTTCTACCGCACTTTTCCTGCCACAATTTTTTTGTCGCACTTTTTCTACCTCACTTTTCTTGCCGTGAATTTTCTGCCACATTTTTCCTACCGTGATTTTTCTGACGCATATTTTTCTACCGCACTTTTCCTACCACGATTTTTCTGCCGCACTTTTCCTACCACACTTTTTCTGCCGCGATTTTTTTGCACACTTTTTCTACCACACTTTTCCTCTATCTATAATACCTACCCAAATAGCCTTTCACAAAATAGATATTCAATGATATTCAATAGGTGCTAATGGGGGAGTCTTTCTCTCTTATTTATACTTCCATGTAGCTCCCTGAAGGGGTTACCTTCTAACCAACTTAACCCACTTTTCTTCTTTTAGGGATAACCCACTTCTAACCACTTGTCCACTTAACTTAACCACTTTCCACAAATAGTAAGTTCTCCACTCCTAGTTGCAACTAACTTTATTATTTAATTAATTTCTTTTGCAACCACTTTGACTTATCCATAAATAATAAACTCACCACTTCTTGTTGCAACCTCTTTATTATTTAAATAATTTCTCTTTGCAACCACTTTGACTACTTTATTATTTAAATAATTTATCTTTATTAACAACTTCTTGTTGCAACTAAATTTTCTATAATTAGTCAATTCATAACTTATTTTCCCTTAACTAACTTCTTGTTGCAACCACTTTATTATTTAATTTATTTCTTGGTCAACCACTTTGACTATTCAATCTTCTCATCACAACTACTTTACCATAATTACCAAACTCACAACTTCTTGTTGCAACTAATTTATTTTTAATTATTTTCTTAATGCAACAACTATACCCATGATTAAATCCTAGTTACTATCAATTTGACTAGTACACTTATTCTAAGATCTTCTAGAATAATTGACTTCTTTGACCTTCTAGAGGCATTTAGATAACTCATGAGGGTTCTCCGACTTCATATGGCCATAACTCTCTAACCATGAGTAGTTATGTGGCATTCCACATATCACCGAAAATGGCATGACATATACTACCCATCTAGAATAGTCTTATCTGTAAATTCATTGATATTCATCCCTTGTTGACATCAGTCACTAAGGGTTGATATCAGTCTACAATATCATTCTCCAAGGGTTGACATCAATGAAAACCAATAGTTCAGACCAAATGTCCATCAACCTAAGCCAACTCTCTAACAAGAACATCATAATTCATAACACAACAATTGAAATAAGCCCACTAAAGAAACTTTTCTCATGAAATAAACACCAACTACATGCAGACCTTCCACGTTCCTCCCAGCCATAGACCACACTGCTCGTAATATCGATAGTGGGTCACCTCCGAGCTGGGGCTAAACTCTACCAAGGAAAGGGAATACTAAGTTAGTCTAAGGTCTCATAAGAAAAAGAAATTCTCCGTCCAAGGTGCCCAACTGCTACAACTAGCCTATAGTCTCGCATTCCCCACATGTATATCCCACCCCAAGAAGTGTTCCCCTTCTCTGCTCAATAGTCGCTTGGATACCCCACTTCCATTCTGGGGCTTCAACAACAAACCAGACAGGAAGTCTCTATTGAATTGGTGTTCAACACCTCCTTTGGGACTCACAACATGGTCTAACAGCTTCCCGTGGATCCATTAACTCTGGCAGTGATGAGTTTACCAATCACCCGTGGGTTTTTGTCTAACAGTAGCCATACTGCCTTTAAATTGGTATCAGATTGAAAGGTTATGGGTTCGAATACGCTTGATTGGTATCGAGTATCTCAGTTGGTGCTGAGAGCCCTCAGTTGGTGTTGAGGGGGAGATTGTTGAATTGGTGTTTAGAACCTCCTTCGGGACTCACGACATGGTCTAACAACCTCCCATGGATCCATTAACTCTAGCGGTGATGAGTTTACCAATCACCCACGGGTGTTGGTCTAACGGCAGCCGTACTACCTTTAAATTTGTTGGCATGTTTTCAGACAGAAGGCAGAGTATGATGGTTGGCATGTTTAACAGGCAGAGTATTGTTGTCATTGATGGCAAGATCATATTATTCTTTTCATTGATGGAATCGATGGAAAAACAGGAACAGAAGTAATTTCAAGAAGACCAGTAGCACAACTCACACAGATTCGATAAGTTCAGGAAGACCAGCAGCGCAACAATAATCGAATGACAAGATCAAAGTATTGGTCAAACTCCATTTCGGAGTTTTGGCTATCGAGATTTCGAATATCGGGAGATGGAAATGTAAAGGCTCTTTACAACAGGAGCCCCAAAATCATGAAATGTGAAACGCCAATATGATTGGTCAAACTCCATTTCAGAGTTTTGGCTATCGGGATTTCGGATATCGGGAGATGGAAATGTCAAGGTTCTTTACAACAGGAGTCTCGAAATCGTGAAATGTGAAACGCTAAAATCTCGTCAACCGTCCATCTCAGGGAGTTATGTGAGCTGTCTGATTACTTCGGAGTTTCGGAAATCAGGAGATGGAGATGTCAAGAACCCCTACTATAGGAGTCCCGAAGTCACGAAGCCCGAAATCACGATATGCAAAATCATGAAGAGATCTGGATCGTCGAATCATCTAGAGTGTGGATTGTTGATCCAACTCCCTTTCGGAGTTTCAGAAATTGGGAGATGGAGATGTCAAGAACTCCTACCATAGGAGTCCCAAATTCGCGAACCCCGAAATTGCGATATGAGAAATCGCAAAGAGATCTAGACCGTCGAAACATCTAGATTGTGGACTGTTGATCCGACTCCATTTCGGAGCTTCGGATATCAGGACATGGAGCGTCAAGAAACTCTACCATAGGAATGTCGAAATACTGAAATGCCAAAAAGTGAAACACATTTTTGCTCAACCTGTGGTCTCAGCCATTGGTCACATCGACGGAAGATGAAGGAAGGAGCTAGTTCAGACAAGCTCCATTTCATAGTTTCGGGGATCGGGACATGGAGAGTAACGAAATATTTACCACGGGGATCCCGAAATACAAAAATGTGAATTGGCGAAATAAATGCAAGATCACATGAATTCAATCCAATGGTGCAGGGAATTTTGGGCATGATCGGAGGGCTAATGTTGCTCCTCCCAGTATAACTGCTGGAAACCATTGATGGTCTCTGCCAAAGGATTCGAAGAGACCTTTGTGTGATCGCCAGAGGAGTTGAAGGGTCTCCAAGATTCTTCCAGTGAATGAAGATGATTCTTAGAGGGACTGACAAGTGGATGAGCACTGAAGTTTGTAACTGAAGCAGAAAGTATAAGCTCAACTATGCCAGAGAAGACGAAGAGTCTCGACTTCCAGAGAGGGTGAGGAATCTCAGCATGACATCCAGTGATGTTGAATGCGTGGGCAAACATCCAAAGAAGCTGAGAAGTCATAATGATGATCAGACAGAGCACTCACTATGAAGAGATGCAGAAGCATTGCGCATATTGCATGCACAAGGTGCACAGAAGCTATAAGAACACGACACAGAGAAGTGATGAAGCGGTTGTTGCTGAGGTGAAGTAATGAAGGTGTGAAGAAGTAAAGGGGTGGTGCAGTAGCTGATATGGACAGGAAACAAAAGGTGCATTGAATGGGAATGGAACACAGAGCAAAAAAGGTAGAAGAATGGAATGGGCAGTGGATGCATGCAGGAAGACAGTGAGGAAGACTAAGTAGCAAAATCTTGCAGAATAGTGATGAGACTGGTAAGTTGTTATTGAACACTATATCACTGTAATAGGTTTCTGTATTTCATATTTATAATCCAGGGTGGTAGGGAGGTGCTAGGGAGGACTGGTGTCCTCAAAGGTTCAAGTGGGTGCTTGAACATAGGGAGTTGTAGCTTCCTTCTAGTTGGTGCTAGAGAAACCAGAGAGTTGGTGCTTCCTTCTAGTTGGTGCTAGAGAAACCAGGGAGTTGTAGCTTCTTTCTAGTTGGTGCTAGAGAAATCAGGGAGTTGGTGCTTCCTTCTAGTTGGTGCTAGAGAAACCAGAGAGTTGGTGCTTCCTTCTAGTGGGTGCTATAGAAAATAGAGAGTTGGTGCTCTTAGCAAGTTACGGCTTGCAAAAATAGAGGTTGTAGCCTCACAATGAGTTGGTGCTCATATGTATGATAATGTAAAGAATGTAAAT
The DNA here is from genome assembly GCA_010110895.2 of Picea sitchensis. NCBI lineage: Eukaryota > Viridiplantae > Streptophyta > Pinopsida > Pinales > Pinaceae > Picea > Picea sitchensis. The sequence goes on along the minus strand of SNQJ01S0080933.1, from coordinate 38,338 downwards.
AATACTTATCATATAAATAAGAAGAGGTTTTTACCCTTTATGGGTTTCCTTGGGAAATATCTGTCTCTATGTTTCTCACATATGTGACTGATGTTGAATGTGCCATTGTTTATTTCCCTGCATTATTGTGATCATCATTGAGTTCCTTGTAAAGATTTTAAAAGAACCATAATTGTTTAAGCACGATAACAACTGATTCACCCCCCCTCTCAATTGTCCAACAATTGGTATCATAGTTGCCCCCTTTTATCTAAAGGTATATCCTAGATCTTAAACATGTCAAGCCATG
>SNQJ01S0080933.1:5450-35570 GCA_010110895.2 Picea sitchensis | reverse complement strand
TAAAGGATATGCTTAGATAGAAGGACTGGATTATGATGAAACATTTGTGCACGTAGCAAGATTAGAAGCTATTAGAATGTTTCTTGCCTATGCTTGTCATAAAAGGTTTAAAGTCTATCAAATGGATGTCAAGTCAACTTTTCTAAATGGAGATTTAAGTGAAGAAGTCTATATGGAACAACCAGAGGGTTTCAAACTGAATGATAACCCTGACTTAGTATGCAAGATGAAGAAATATTTATATGGGTTAAAACAAGCCCCTCGAGCCTGGTATCACAGACTGGATATGTATCTTAAAGACAAAGGTTTCAAGAGAGGAATAGCTGACAACAATTTGTATATTAAAACAGAGGATAATAATTTGCTCAGCGTATTGGTCTATGTGGATGACATCATCTTCGGATGTAATAAGGAGACATTGGTACAATGGTTTTCTTCTTCCATGGAATCTGAGTTTGAAATGTCCATGATAGGAGAACTGTCATTTTTTCTGGGTCTGCAAATTACTCAGAGGTCTGAAGGGATGTTCATTTCTCAAGAAAAATATCTAAGAGAAATATTGAAAATGTTTCAAATGGAAGATTCTAAACCTGTGGGCACACCTATGGTTACTAGCTGCAAATTAAGCAAGGATGATGACTCACCTGATGTTGATCAACGTTCATATAGGTCAATGATAGGTATCCTATTGTACATCACAACATCTCGCCCAAACATAATGCATGTTGTAGGAATGGTTGGAAGATATCAGTCTGCACCTAAACAGAGTCACTTACTAGCTGTCAAAAGAATATTCAGGTATTTGAAAGAAACAATGACTTATGGTCTGTGGTATCCCAGAAATCAGAATTTTCAGTTAACTGCTTATTCAGATGCAGATTGGGAAAACTGTGATGATGAGAGAAAAAGCACCAGTGGAGGAGCATTCTTCATGGGTGACTCATTAGTAGCATGGCTTAGTAAAAATCAAGGTTCCATTTCTTTATCAACCACAGAGGCAGATTATATTGTTGCTGCTACCTGTTGCACTCAGGTATTATGGATGATTCGGACACTTGAAGACTTGGAGGTAAAATATGCCGCATCGATCCCAATTCATTGTGATAACACTAGTGCCATCAGTGTGTCTAAGAATCCTGTATTCCACTCCAAGACCAAGCATATTCCCATAAAATATCATTTTCTGAGAGAGCAGGTCACTAATCAAGTTGTTCAGGTCCAGTACATTCCAACCACAAAACAAATTGTAGACATCTTTACTAAACCCCTAGCTAAGACACCTTTTGAATATCTCCGACAGAAGCTGGGTGTCATTTCGTCTCACACCTAAAAGAGTCCATATTGTTAGGGGGAGTTTTGTACTGTTTGAATATCTAATGCCTCCTAAAATTATTGCAACAGCTCAGGGGGTGCATGTCTCTTCTTTGACATTGATGTCAAAGGGGGAGAAAGTGTGATGATTTCAAGATGTTACAGTGGTGTAGTTGCATCATGGGGTTTCCATCAATGCCAAAGGGGGAGATTGTTGGCATGTTTTCAGAAAGAAGGTAGAGTATGATGGTTGACATGTTTAACAGGCAGAGTATTCTTGTCATTGATGGCAAGATCAGATTATTCCTATGGAAAGATCAGATTATTCCTGTCATTGATGGCATCGATGGAAAAACAGGAACAAAAGTAATTTCAGGAAGACCAGAAACACAACACACACAGAGTCGATAAGTTCATGAAGACCAGCAATGTAACAATGATCAAATGACAAGATCCAAGTATTGGTCAAACTCCATTTCGGAGTTTTGGCTATCGAGATTTCGGATATCGAGACATGGAAATGTCAAGGCTCTTTACAACAGGAGTCCTAAAATTGTGAAATGCGAAATGCCGATATGATTGGTCAAAATCCATTTCAGAGTTTTGGCTATCGGGATTTTGGATATCGAGAGATGGAAATGTCAAGGTTCTTTACAACAGGAGTCCCAAAATAGCGAAATGTGAAACGCCAAAATCTCGTCAACCGTCCATCTCAGGGGGTTATGTGAGCCGTCTGATCACTTCAGAGTTTCGGAAATCGGGAGATGGAGATGTCAAGAACTCCTACTATAGGCGTCCCGAAGTTGCGAACCCCAAAATCGTGATATGCGAAATCGCGAAGAGATCTGGACCATCGAATCATATAGAGTGTGGACTGTTGATCCGACTCCTTTTCAGAGTTTAGGAAATTGGGAGATGGAGATGTCAAGAACTCCTACCATAGGAGTCCCGAAGTCGCGAACCCCGAAATCACGATATGCGAAATCGTGAAGAGATCTGGATCGTCGAATCATCTAGAGTGTGGACCGTTGATCCGACTCCATTTCGGAGCTTCGGATATCGGGACATGGAGCGTCAAGAAACTCTACCATCGGAATGTCGAAATCCCGAAATGCCGAAAAGTGAAACATGTTTTGGCTCAACCTGTGGTCACAGCCATTGGTCACATCGAGGGAAGATGAAGGAAGGAGCTAGTTCATACAAGCTCCCTTTCAGAGTTTCAGGGATCGAGACATGGAGAGTAATGAAATATTTACCACAAGGATCCCGAAATACCAAAATGCGAATTGGCGAAATAAACGCAAGATCACATGAAGTCAATCCAATGGTGCAGGGGATTTTGGGCACGATCGAAGGGATAATGTTGCTCCTCGCAGTCTAACTGTTGGAAACCATTGATGGTCTCTGCCAAAGGATTCGAAGAGACCTCTGTGTGATTGCCAAAGGAGTTGAAGGGTCTCCAAGCTTCTTCCAGTGAATGAAGATGATTCTTAGAGGGACTAACAAGTGGATGAGAATTGAAGTTTGTAACTGAAGCAGAAAGTATAAGCTCGACTATGCCAGAGAAGACAAAGAGTCTCGACTGGTAGAGAGGCTGAGGAATCTCGGCATGACATCCAGTGATGTTGAACGTGTGGGCAAACTGCTAGAGAAGCTGAGAAGTCGTAATGATGATCAGATAGAGCACTCACTTTGAATAGATGTAGAAGCATTGTGCATATTGCATGCATAAGGTGCACAGAAGCTATAAGAGCACGACACAGAGAAGTGATGAGGTGGTTGTTGTTGAGGTGAATTAATGAAGGTGTGAAGAAGTAAAGGGGTGGTGCAGCAGTTGATATGGATAGGAAACAAAAGGTGCATTGAATGGGAATGGCACACAGAGCACAAAAGGTAGAAGAACAGAATGGGCAGTGGATTCATGCAGGAAGACAGTGAGGAAGACTAAGTAGGAAAATCTTACAGAACAGTGATAAGACTGGTAAGTTGTTATTGAAAACTATATCATTGTAAAAGGTTTCAGTATTTCATATTTATAATCCAGGGTGGTAGGGAGGTGCTAGGGAGGACTGGTGTCCTCAAAGGTTCAAATGGGTGCTTGAACACGGGGAGTTGTAGCTTCCTTCTAGTTGGTGCTAGAGAAAACAGGGAGTTAGTTCTAGATAAACCAGGGAGTTGTAGCTTCCTTCTAGTTGGTGCTAGAGAAACCAGGGANNNNCTTCTAGTTGGTGCTAGAGAAACCAGGGAGTTGGTGCTTCCTTCTAGTGGGTGCTAGAGAAAACAGAGAGTTGGTTCTCTCAGCAAGTTGCAGCTTGCAAAAGCAGAGGTTGTAGCCTCACAATGAGTTGGTGCTCATATGTATGATAATGTAAATAATGTAAATAATGTAAATAATACTTATCATATAAAGAAGAAGAGGTTTTTACCCTATATGTGTTTCCTTGGGAAATATCTGTCTCTGTGTTTCTCACATATGTGACTGATGTTGAATGTGCCATTGTTTATTTCCCTGCATTATTGTGATCATCATTGAGTTCCTTATAAAGATTTTAAAAGAAACATAATTGTTTAAGCACGATAACAATTGATTCACCCCCCCTCTCAGTTGTCCAACAGTCTCAGATCCCTGTAACTATTTCCCTGTGCACCAGGGATCAATTATGAGTAGTTCTCATCTAGAGAAAATACTCATGTGCCTGACAACCTACCTCTTCTACATACAGGCCTAAAAACCCGCCTCTTCCACATACATCCTAACAACCCACCTCTTCAACCTACCAAAGTACCAGGTGTTGATGATTGCATCTATGTGAGACATTCTCCAGGACACAAACCTAAGAGAGAGCCCCTTAGAGGGATGTGTGGTTCCTATATGAGATAGAGATGTAACGTAGAGATGGCCTCCTTCTTACAGAGAGTTGAGAATAACTCCAGATGATTCTCCTGTGTAACGCAGTGAGAAAGGAGATCTGCAAAGTTGGGCGTGCTTGTGGCTAAGCACAAGGTGAATGCGTGAATTCCCAAAGAGCTGGGTGCATCGTCATGAGACAAAGACGAAGATGATGTATTAACCTCCTCTGAGCAGAGAGTTGATGATGAAATCTAGATGACTCTCCTATGTAATGCAATGGGAAAGAAGATCTGTTGAGTGGATGTTCATGTGGACGAGCACAAGTGAACGTGATCCTAGTGGCTGAGCACTAGTGAGAGTGGTTCTTCTGTGTAATGCAGTGAGCTAGAGATATGGACATCCCTATGGATGTGCCCCTAGTGGTTGAGCACTAGTGGGTGTATGAGATCCCTTGCTATATTGTTCAAGAGTCATATATGCTTGTAACCCTAATTGTAATGTAAAGGGTACAAGTTGGCCCCACCTTAATGTAATTGATAATTAATGTAAAAGATAATTAATCTGGTTAATATTAATTATATTGTGAGTTTGAGAGGTCGGCCTTGTTGTGCCAATAGACACTTGTGTTGATAGGTCAAGTATAATATAAGTAAAGGTAGATTCCCCATTGAGGAATCATATCTTTTGTGTGAGTTTTGAAATTTCAGCAAGTACATCTACTTGGGAAAAGTGCGTACCTCTCTTGGGTGCTAGTCTTCTAGGGTTTGTGAGCACCCTTTGTGTGCTAGGTTTTCTTTGGTGGTGAAGGTATTTCTATTGAAGAATGTAGAAAAGTATTGGTTGGGTTTTCTTCCCTTGTTGAGAAGGGTTTCCCAGGATATTTCTTATGTACTTGTGCATGGTGTTTCTTCTTGTGATATTGGTTATTGCAACAAATTGCCTATGGTTTAAGTAAAATGCTAAAATGGAATGAACTTCATGCCTAAGCTTAGCTTATTGAAAAATCAACACCAGATACCGATACGGATGATAGCATGGATGAGTGAATGGTAAGGAACAATGATGAATGAATGATCAAGGAATGATGGGAAATACACTAAATCTCCCCATTATATATATGCATGTGCCTTTTATGACACATGGCACCCAAGGGACTCCCTTATCCCCTCTTTTGAAACTTAGGATATATAAAGTTATATCCATACTTTAATCTTTTAGGAATATTAATATAATATTCCATTAGGATTAAGCCCCCTAGCTTAGCCACTTTTCCTAGACTCTCAACCCCCTTTCCTATATAGTGGAGTTTATCCCCCTATCGCTTTAGTTTGGTCGGTCTACAACAGTGGTGTACTTTATTATTAATATGAGTATGAGTTACAATTTACAATATAGGAACATTGGCCTTTAGCATCTAGGCTCTCTGACCTAATAATCATATAAGCATTATGGCCTATAATAACTTGCCTCACCAGCCTATAAAACACAAACATATATACAAAGGATATTTGGCCTCAATATCATGCACTCAATTCAGTGTGCATGGAACTCTAGGATGTGAGCACTCTTCTTTTGGTGTGCCATACTCACACACTTACACATGTGCATGATACATTATAAAAAGTGTGCACTTCTTTGGTAAGAGATTCCCGCGCACTGACTCAATGCATGCAGAATTGAACCAAAGGCCTTGTACCATCATCTCACTATCGTGTATGTATAATTACATTTACATTTACAATTGGGGTTGAAACTAGGGGTATTACAATAGGAATTTTTGGAAATAATTATGGAAGATGAGTGGATCAACACTAGCTATGAGTTTAGCATATCATCCAAAAACAGATGATCAAACATAAATAGTTAACAAATTTTAGAGGGTTATCTATGTTTTTATTCTTCACATAAGAAATCTTAATGGATGAAGTGGATTCCTCTAGCAAAATGGAGGTATAATACCACCTATCACGCATCTACTAAGATGTCCCCATTTAGATCCCTTTATGGATATTTGGCTCCTAGTATGTCATAATTTTTGTAGGACCAATCCAAATTACAAGAAATAGAGTCACATATGGAGAAGACTAAATAAACTTTGAAAATTCTTAAAGAAAACATTCAAATAGCACAAAACGGGATGAAGCAGCAAGCAACTCAACATCTAAGTGAAAGACAATTTGAGCAGGGTGATTGGGTATTGTTTAGACTACAACCTTATAAGCAACCTACTCTTAAAAAACATAAGAATCATAAATTAGCTTCAAAATTTTATGGAACCTACAAGATTATTTACAATATTGGACAAGTGGCATATGAGTTAGATTTTCCTTCTTCTCACATTCATAAGGTTTTTCATGTATCTTTCCTAAAAACGGTTTTGGAATAAAATATGTCAATGCATACAAAAATTATGTAATTGATGAAGAAGGGAAGTTGATTCTTGAACCAAAAAGGTGTTCTCTATCTCTTCGGAATATAACCATTATGGATTACCTAATCAAGTGGAAGAATATTCCTCCAAAAGAAGCTACATGGGAAAATGAGTAGTTCATGAAGAAACGCCCTCAATTACAAGCTTTGAGGGAAAATCGTTTTTAAAGAGGGGGGATATGTTAAGACCCCTATGTTAAGGCCCTGACACATTTAACATTATTTTGTACGTTGGGTTAGTGGTAGGTTACAAAATGTTCACTTTGTCTCCTATTTATAATAAAAGAGATTCACTTGTATATGCATCTTGTTTTGTGTATTGGATATATATTGTGAAAGGAGGTTTTCCCCTCAAAGTGGATTTGTATTCATTTACTCATTATCATTCTCAAGGTGTGGATATACTTATTTTGTCTATTCTTATACTATTTGTGGAATCTAGTTCATAACATTAAAGATGCAAAAATACAAGGTCTAATTGTTGGTGTTAAGGTGGGAGGAAATGTGTTCCTAACTAATCCATTTTTTTGTGTATGATGTATTGTTATTCACAAATGGAATTTTTAGAGATGCAGCTAAGATACAAGAAATACTAGAAAATTATAGTGCTACCACTAGCATGGAATTGAATGTTCAGAAGTCTACTATATGTTTTTTCAATTTGGAATGGGAGGCAAAAGAAATGATCAAAAGGAATATTTTAATATTGTAGCATTTAGTGATGGTTCCCAATTTCTTGGATTCCTCTTGAATCCCAATGGGTACAAAAAGGAAAAGTGGGGGTGGATTTTGGAAAATATAGAAAGAACAATTCATACTTGGTGTAATTTGTGGTTATCATTTGATGGGAGACTAACTTTTGTTAAGTCAATACTAGAGGTATTCTCATTTTCTAGTTCTTTTAAGCCCATATCTATAAAAGGGGTTTCATAAGAAATTAGAATGATGTGATTCAAATATATTTGGTTAGGAAAAAGGGAGCAAGGGGGCATTCCACTTATAAAATGGTATGGCCTAGCAAAACCAAAGGAGGAAAAGGGTTTTTGTTATACCTCTATTTGTCACCTGGGCCTCATAAAGGACCTACTAATGTCATCCTACGATAATTACATGTCATTTCCACAAAAGACATTGTTTTTAATCATGGTTTTTTATTCTCTTCATGCAATATGCGACCAATCACTTATTGTCATCATCGAAGGAGTGATCAATCACGTGTTTCCCTTCTGCAACAAACGACTGCCTCTCAAACCTTCTAGATTTGAGGAGTTGCAAGGAGATAAGATCAGGAAAGGCTATCCATGATATGTCACGAGCTTAGTGTTACATACCAAATTTACACACTATTAAGTGGCACACTTATGTATCATATTCTACTAAGTATCACACTTATGTATCACTTCTGTAGGTGTCAATTTTCCACATTCCTAAGTTTCGCACTTATATTCTACTAAGTGTCGTAATTGAATGTCGCAACTATATAATCATGTGGAAGTGTTGTTCATATTCCCTAGACAAATTGGGGGAGAAAACCCATCACATGGAGGCTTAAATACACTTTATCATCAAGTGGAAGTGTCTATCATGTTCCCTAGACAAATTGGTGAAGAAAACTCATCATTTGAAGGTCGAAAAACCACTTTTTACCTTACGTTTTAAGCCTTGTTTGAGCACTAACGCCCCCTTGCCCATGTATGGGGAGGGTTAACTCTCCCTAGTACACTATGTGGGAGCATTAGTAACACTCTCTAGCCAGTGTTGGGGGAGCGTTAGTCTTGTTAGAGCTAACCCACCTTTTTCTATGGGTAAATCCTGAGATACTCTTAAGTAGTTATGGTCAAGGGATGACTCGGGAGCTTGATTCATCCATATTTCCTCCATTTTGGGTACTAAATCCTAACTTAAGGAATGAATATCTCAACCATTCCCTTGATTTGCTACGGTGGTTAAGCCTCCCAATTCGTTATATAAGCAAGGCCATTCAAGGGATGGTAAATGGATAAAGTATTGAGAGTATGAAACCTTTGTTCTTGAGATATTCAAGAGAATAAAGGCTTGGTAGGATTGAGAGTTCAAAAGCATTCTCATTAACATCAAGCGGTGTACAAAGGGGGTTGGAAAGGAGAAGCTAGGAGGAAATCTTGCATCACATAAGCATGGTTGTAAGTATCCATTGTTTATTTCATTAATACAACTTGGCCTATTTCCTCATTCTTGTCTTGCTCAAGTTAATGCATGAATGTCTATAATTTTTATCTTAGTTATATCAGTTCTTTATCTAACATTGCACAAGTAGAAGAGAAGGGTTGTTTTTCGTTTTGCAGGAAGGTTGCAAGAGTGGCTTCTGCATTCAATAGCTTGGACTGAATCTGACATTGGAGCAACAAGGACAACCTACAGGAAAAAGGTTAGATCTTATTTCATTTCTCCTTTTCCTTAACTTTCATGCATAAATAGGTAAGAAAGATGGATGTTAGTGTCCACTTGTTCTCTTCTTTCCTAGACCGAAGAAAACCTGGCTAGGGGGAGTTCAACCTGTCCACAGGGTGAAATTTCTCAAAACACTCGGGAACTTATGCATGACCTTTTTTCATAAAGTTATAGGCTTTGAATCTATCTATAAGACCCCCCCATCATTCTATAAAATAAGTGAAAATCAAGGGGTAAGGGATCTCAATTCATGATAAGCTTATGTTGCCAAAATATAACCAGGGAGATACTTCTACCTTCAGAGTTCATTGATGGTTCATCCACATTTGAGATAGGGATGAGGAATGTCTCAAGGATCTTGGAGATAGAAAAGCGCCTCAATAATATAAAGGTAACATATTGTATTGTTTTACTTTTCTTTCATTATTTATATAGATCTATGGATTTTCCCCTCTAATGGTTATGAATTATTTTATTTCATTGCATACATTGGTAGATCTACTTTTACTAGAGCAAAGTAGATTAGATATGATTGTTATTTATATTATTTTTATGCCAAATGAGTTTGAGGGAGTATTGTTTGTCACTAGTGTGCAAGTAATTGTGTGTTGGATCCAAGACTAGATTCTTGGGACTGCATTAGTTTGGATCATACAAGGATGAATGTTGGAATAAGGTAAGGCATACCCTCTTATCCTCATTAGTATAGATTGAATGAAGAATTTATATCTAGAGTGTAATGTCCATATAGATATATCCACAATATATCTTTGATTTCTCTTAGATTAGTGAGAGGGATCACCTATCCATAGGAGAGATTACTCTACAACAAAATTGGTGACTCCATTGTGGAGATCCTAGATTTCCTTCCCTAGTTTGATAAGTTCCCCTAGCTATTTTTCATTTCTAAAAGTTTTTGGTATATTAGTATAGTATATTATTTATGTTTGGATGCCTAAAACCTCTAGATCTCTTAGATCTGGGCCAAATCTATTGAGATTTCTCTTTTCGTCCCATTGTCATCTCTATTTTCCTAACAGACACATTCAGACACCTTTTTCTAACTAGAAAGGATTGACCATCTAAGTATGGTCTACTGTTACTCATTGAAAACCTATGACCTTGTCTTGTAGAGTGGTTTTTTGAGAAATTTTATTAGTTTACTATTAGATCCGGTTGAGTATTGGCATGGGGGGGTTGTAGGTGGTATGCAAATGATCCTTAGATTCTCAAATAGGTGTATATCCTTCCTTTTTCTTTGTCAAACATATATTGGAGTCTCACATTGATTTCATCTCTTATTAGATGGTTTGAATGAGTTATTCCTAGCGAGTAGTGACTTGGGTATATTTTGTGTGCTCGTTTATTGCAGATATGGTTGTGTAGTGTTCTTTTGTTTTCATTTTAAAATCAAAAGGAATTTGCATTGCATAGTCATTTTTGTTCAAAGTTTTAGGTATATATTCTTCAAGTATTGACATTGGCATGTGAATAGTGACCATCACCAATATCATACAACCCTGATTTTCATTTTTTTTATTGATTGTGTCATGCATTTTTGGTTTCATTATCCGTATTAGTGAAAACAACAAAAAATTGCATCGCATAATCACATAGGGTTAAGCTTTTGGGTGTTTCTTATAAGCATTGGTGTGTTGATTGTTGTATTTATGACCTAAAATCATTTTAGGATTGTTGGTAATCACATTTGGAGAGTGAGATTGATATTAATTTCTTTAATTTGTGAAAAATGAAATTTATCTTCTCTCTCTTAGACAATTTTCATCGAAAGAGAAAATTTGTATTTGTCGCATATTCATATTTTGATTTTCTTTGGGTTGTAAAGAGTCAAACCACCATTTAGTCCATTCCATATCCTTTTATTAATCAACAACCACTAAAAGGAAAGAACTTAATTTAAAAATTATTAGACTCTTTTCTTTTTAGAAAACGAACATAGTTTATGACTTAGGTCCTTGGTGTAGATTTGGAGAGTTAACTCTCTTAGGCCATAAAAACGAAACTAGGAATTCACTAGAGAGAATTTAAATCCATTAGTAGCAAGGAGTGCTTTCCCAGAAATCACATCTAACATGGGTTTCAAGAACGAGATCACACTAGAGCAAGTGGCGTGATATCCTCTCTTCTCTTGTTTTCGTGCCCTTGGACTATTGCATGTACATGGGTTCTAAAGTGAAGTGGTGACACTTCTCTCTAGAACTCCATGCTTTGTTTCCCTACCCATACATGTGATCCTAACCCATGATTGTTTCTCCCGGTTATTGATTGTGAAGTGGTGTCCATAGTGAGCTTTCCTAGGGAATCACATAGGTGACTGCAGGTGGGAATTACCTATGGTACTTGAGGTGGATTTCAAATCCATGTTTCAATTCCCCTGGAGGGTACCCATATTCATGAGGGTACTTAGACCAATAAGGGATGTTACATGTGGATTACATAATTGTCTCTCGCACCTTCACTAGATAGGCCTTGGGGACTTGAGGGTTAGTTTTCAGAACGCCCCTTTATCCAAAGGTTTTCCTGTTGATAGCCTAGATTTTCTAGGGGTGTGATCTATGGTTTTAGTGTCCAATGGGCCATAGGATAAATTTTCTCTTGCGAAAACACAATTTTTTCACCATGGCTAACCAACCTCTTCGTCGGGCACATATACAATGAGAATTTTCTCTTGAGGGGGGAGATTCGCCATCCGTTAGGTGGATATTATTTTCCACAATGGATGACACTAAACCAGTAGACTTAAAAGGTCAATCATTTGATTAAGAGTGGATTGATCACGTAGAGGTTGAAGTGGTTTTATGAAATTCCTCCACAAACGTTTAACTCCCTTTTGACTAGTCCTTTCAACCTCATACTTACCCAATGTAATAGACTTGTTGGTAACCCTTTTTCCTACTTTATCAGTTCTCTCCCAATGTAAAGTTTAAGTGTTTCATCTAGCATGGGAGGACCTATTCCTTCATCACCTAGTGCTATATGAGGAGTCTCTTTGACTTCTTCTTTTCCATCAATTAGTGGGATAGGTTCTTCCACCACCATTCCTAGTACATCTAGTTTCTCCATGTGGGGAATGCCACCAGTTACATATTTTCCTTCCATGGTTTTACCTTGTGTTATTTTTCCCACTGTGTCCATTTTAGTGTCCACATTTTCATTTATTTTTAGTGGGGGAAGGCCTTGGTTTTATTGTCGAAGGTTGACTTCCTTTTTCCTCTGGTATCCCTATAAGTGGCCCGACAATACCAAATGTTGCTTTCCCATTTTTTTGGAATGCTAATCTTGGGTTTGGTCCTACTCCTAGTGTATTTCCTAGTGCTAGGGGAAGCAATGTCTCTACGTTCCATTATGTCCTTGGGGAAATTATGTATTTGGGGGTCCTAGTTCCTCTAGGGGTAGTAATATGAGGGGAACGCAAGGTCCATCATGGTCACAAGCCACATCTTCTTAGACCTTGAATCTGTTTTCCAATACACCATTTATTTTTTGGCAATGTTAGATCTTTCTAATTTATCAATATTGGTGAATGACCCCATTCAACACCAAACTTTGTGTCCAAAAATTCCCACAAAATTTCCATCAGATATTCCAAAATTTGATGGAAAACCTAGAGAAGACCCTTCTACACATGTCACGATGTACCACCTATGGTGTTCCTCAAACTCTCTGGTGGGTGATAGTATACAATTAAGGATTTTCCAAAGAACCTTGATAGGAAGTGCCACCAAATGGTACATTGAGTTACTTGGTGCCACATATCACATGTTTTCTTCTTTCTCCATGAATTTCTTGATGCACTTCCAATTGCTGAGATTTCGACATCATAGTGTTAGAACATTGTCATGTACATTTCCTATCATATTAATGAATGGATATGATGGCTTGGGCTCAGTCAAGATAAAATTCTAAATCAAATTTTGGCATATCAGTTCACCAAGTCATTGTTAACACTCATAGCCAAAGATGTAGTTATGTCATGGGAAGTAACTAAGGAGAAGGTGATCTTACATGCCCAACATTTATACTTGATTTATTCATAGTTGATCACATTGTATGATATCATTCCTCATGCTTTAATGCCATCAACAGATCCTACTATGCCAAACCTGATACCACATGTTGATGGTGTGGTTGGTTTTGTTTCCAATTTTTTTGTTGGCTAGTTGGCTAGACATATTATTCAATTGTATGTATATGCAATTCAACTAGATAATGCATCCACAACTCAAACTTCTACGATCCCTACTCATACCTTTGAGGTGAATTCAGTACAATCCACACAACCAAATAATCCTCAACAACCTATAGGAAATAAGAAGAAGAAAAAGAAAACCTCTACCATTGAGCAAGGGACTGTGCAAACCCAAAATGCTTCCATTAGAGGCACTAAGGATAAGAAAAAGGTTAGGTTTCCATGCAATATTTGTGGTGGATACCATCTTACTCACCAGTATCCTAGGATGGATGAGATTCATCATTATTTTTCCCAACAAGGAGCTCCCCAACAACATGCTATTTTGACAAATCCATTCCCTCCAATGGTTGCAACAAATCCTACACCTCCATAAGGGGGAACAACAGGTGACCCCCAATAAAGGGGCATATTTTCAAGTTCCAACATAAAAATGTGTAACCAGATGATTAATTTACAAACTTATGATCATAATTATGAGAATCGCGAGAGTGGTTCTTCATATTAGGACCTGACATCTACTTCCCAGCCTAGTGGACCTCTCTAGATAGAGAATCCATCATTTGACACAATGCTTCTCCCACTAAAGGGTGTGCTTAATAGTTATACACATAATCCCAATGCATGGGATGCCCATAATTACAGTATTGTAGAAGATCTAGCCTAGGACCCATGTTCCATGTTAGCCCTTGAATTCCTCCAAAGTTTCACAATGCAGCAAAGGGAATTGTTTTCTACTATAGGTAGGGTGGACCCTTAGGATACTAGTTTAATTACATTTCAAATATACCAAAGTCATCCTAGGATCCCCCACCAAATTTATTTTCAAATTCAATTAGTCTCACGTGGGATTAATATATTCAAAACTATTATTGATGAAGGATCCTCTAGTTGTATTATGGTTGTTTCATGTTGGAGAGATATCGGTTCTCCATATCTCATTCATTCCAACACCATGTAGAAGGAATTTGATGGACACAATTTTAATCCTCTTGGAATCACGCCCACTGTTTTTGTGGAGTTAGGTGGAAAACTATCTTGATTGAAGTCGAGGTAGTCAAATCCACACCAGACTACAATATTTTTCTTGGATATAGTTGGTTCTATGCAATGATGGATGTATTATTCTCCATATTTATTGTTCTTCATTTTCCCCGTGAAGGTAAGATGTTAATTATTGATTAGTTACAATATTGCAAACCTAACTATAGGACTAACAATGGTACAAACATAGTCCCCGATGTGTAGGACAGTTGGTGACGGAGTGTGTTGTTAAGCCACTCTGTGTTGAAAAGTCATTGGTTAAAAACCTACGGTGAAAAAAAATCCAACCATGTTAAGGGTTGGTGTGGCTCATGCCAGGTGCGATCCCCGGGTGATTTTGACGGCTTAGATGCCCCTGAGTCACGGTTTCTCAAGCCAAAAGTTAATCCCGATGCCAAGAAGGTCTGGACCAATTAACAAACAAAAAAAAACCAATGGTACACACATTACATTTGGTAATGGTTCCTTGAGTTCTCACTATCCTACCCCTACCACTCACTACTCAAACCACAACTCCAATATGTATGATTTCTACTAGAACTTTTGAATCTCAGGGGTATCATTATCCTTGGGTTGTGCCTAATCCTTCTGACATTGAATCATTTGGAGATAGAATGTCACTTAGTGCGGTCGATATTTCCTATCAGGTGATCCATTCAGCATCTAATGACACTAATCAGAATCTCCAATAGGGTGTGGAATTCGATCAATACTCATTTCCCACATGGCCTATCACTCCTCCCAGTTCGCATGACTTCCTAGATACTGAGTTTCCTTCAAATGAGACCATCATAGAGGTCATGAATTCAGTTGATAATCCATAGGAATATATGCATCATCAAGCATCTTTTCTTTCCAATTTTAAAATGCTGGAGGTTGACATCAAAAACCTTGATTTAGGATGGGGGGCATTTTCTAGGTCATCGAGTGAAATGCCAGGTCTTGAATAGTTTGATTCTCAGATTTATTTTTTGAAACTTGCCACCAAAATTTACACTCTACACCATATAATAGATGAGTGTCTCATACCTTTTCCATGTCTTGATGGACATCATCAAGTATCTTCAATATATTGCGAGACTGCACACTATTTTTGTCATCGTGTAGTTCCTAACAATGATCTGGTTCTGATTCATAATTGGAATCATGAATATTTAGGAATGTGAAATTTTGATTCTATGTGGCATGGCCCCAGCATGGTGTGACACATGATGCTAAAAATGGCCCATGATTTCATCAATGACGATAGGAATCCTTGGTCTGAGCCTAGTAATGGGCTCTACTTTGCAGAAACCATAAAGATGTGTAGTGTCATGTACATAGGTGTGTGATGTGAGTGATTTTTATTTTTGCATGTGGGTTGAATCAATTTGATCCTTATCATGTTTGGTGTTTTATTTTCGTATGTCAGTAGGATCCCCTTGACCCTTATCATAGGCACACTTATGGTGATTCCAAGAGGTTACATACACTAGTTCACTAGCTATGTTGGCATTTGTCACATTAAATTAAGCATTGAAACAAACATACATGTACATAAAAAAATGGATTTTCGATAACATATTTGAAGTCATAAGTAAGAGTCGAAACATATGCATATAAAATACATAGCCATTACATCATGTCCAAGAATCCAAAAAAAAATTATAAAATTCAAAAATCAAGCACACAGTCTTGTTCTTCCATGGTCATGATAGAATGAAATTACATCAATGGAATATCCTGCAATAGGAATATTTGAGAGGTGAGAGTTTTTATGCCTTTCATTACTTTTTATTCATGTAATCTTTTTTTTTATATTCCACTACATAATTTAACCCGATATCTAGTGTTTCTAGATGTTTTTTCTTAAGATTAGGTGACAAGTTTTTTGGAATTTTCTATGGTGACATCCATTGAACCATGAGGTATGTCTTATGAATTGGAATATAGGGATAGGTTTTCCCCTGCAATACCATCTTGCATTATTAATTTTCATTTTTCCATGACAATGTCTTAGGTTCAATCCCATTAGGCTACGACATTAGCCTTTCTCATTTTCACATCATAACATGTGTCATGGGTGCCCTAGTTAGAATTCCCTTTTCCATCTAGTACACATGTTGTGACTATATATAGGAATAGGAACCCTTATTTAGACCCACCATGACTAAAATTTGAGCCACATTCTTCTCTCTTTTTTGTTGGCCATTTCCCAAGGGGTTCCCATCATTTTTATGTTTCTTAATGGTTGGATACGCATATCGTTGCTTATGTCTTGGTGTCTACTACTATGTTGCTATTCACGTTTATCCCTTTTACCACCACTATAGTCACTCTTAATCTATTTCCATTTACATTAATTTTCCTTCATTTGTGACCTTTACGATTGGATAAAGTTGCTTCTATGAGTGGACATTAATTGCCTAGTGCCATTCTTGCATTTGATTTGGATAGGTCAGTTCCACGCACTTGGAACGTAGTTGCATTCCATGGAGCCACTTGTTTTCTCCAAATGAGCTAACTTTTAACTCTTTTCCATTCTCGTAAATTCATGAAAAATACACTAATGATCTCACTTTTAACTCTTTTTCATGCTCGTAAAACCATGAAAAAGACACCATTGAGTACACTTTACTTCTTTTTTTCACTTGTAAAACCATGAAAAAGACACTATCGAGCATATACTTTTATCTCTCTTTCGCACTTGTAAACACATGGAGATACTAAAAAAAAAGAGGGTGGGGGGGGGATTATGTTTATTTGTATTCAGTAAAGTGGCATCCATCAGTCATTATTGCCCTTGAACATGGACCATGTTTACATCATTGTCTTACAATTGGGTTATAGATTTCCTAGGAGTTGTACCATCATTATGATTCATATACTCCTATCAAATCCTTCCAGTAGTACCCATGTTCCCCAATAGTGACAACACTAGACTAGGATACAAATGATGGCCATAAAGGTGAAACGGGTAAAAATAATAAACTTCCAAGCTTATGATTCATTATTTGGCTTCAACGCATGATCCTCACTTAAATGCCTAATGCATTAAATATGACACTTTATATGAAACAATAACTAGTATATCTCACAATATGTTGGACCACCATCATCCGATGAACCATGTTGATTAGGTGTGATAAGATAAGTTGAATGAGGAGGGTGGAATCTAAGGGGTTGTTGTCTATGGAGAATACTGATCATCAACATCATTAGGATCATTGTCTTCATTGTGGGCCATAAGACATGATCTCCTCTAGTTACCCCTAGGTGAGAGGGGGTAACATAATTCAAACATCATATAATTATCGAAGAAAAACTTATTTATATTAATTATATATTTTGTTGTGTTAATTTACTATGAATAATTATTTTTAAGTATAATGGCTTATATTTGTTGTTGATTTTTATTTTTATTTTTTTGTTATGTATTAATAATCTCCAATAACAATTTACTTTAATTACATATTCATGATGAATAACTTATTTACTTTGATGACTTATATATTATCTTGTTGTAGTTATATTTCTAATTATGGTTTGTGTATGCAGCTCGAACTTCAACTCCAAAGAAATTATTGGTATTGGAAGTAGAAGGTTTGTTATTTGGAGTTCGAGTGTTTACTGGAAAAATACCAACCTACAAACAATTTGATTTTGTGTATGACTATTACCATTATTATGCACAAATGTGAGCTCTTGATATTATCAATGTTGCACGATAACATTTTGACATAGCTTTATGGTTTTCTTATTTAGACTGCAATTAAAAAAGACTTTTGTAAGAGAATTTGAATGGTTGAAGGATGGAAAGTTCTTATTTATTTGGGATCATCAACAGTGTGCAAATATTTTTTACCATTCACTAATGTACACATATGTTAGTGGGATACTACATATTTACAAAAAACTATTAAAATATGGTTTTATCCAATATGAAGATAGATACGGAAAATCAAACATATTGTTTATAAATGAAGATCAATACCATTTAGAATACAATAGCAAGGATAAATCTTTGAAACTGCAATCAAGTTGGAACTCCTGGTGGTTCAAATGAAAGAGATAAAAATACAAAAGCAATGATGTGTTCATTATTAAACCATCTGAGGTGTCTCCAAATATGAGACATTGGTTAAAAACATCCAAATCAAAAGACATTAATGAGAATAATCATTTATATTGTGATATAGTTGGATATTTAATGGTTCATATGAATGAGATATAAAAACAACTTTGATAACAGTTGTTTTTGGTTTAGTAATTGATTATTGACCCAAAAAAATATGAATGGAACTATGTAAATGATGATGTTTTCAAAAAATTGTATATCATATTTGTAATTGTTAAACTTAATAATTTAGCAATATACAAATTACAACATTAATCAAATTGTGTGTTGTATTTCCTTTTTTCCCTGTGCTTGTAGATAAAATATTATTAAATACACGAGATAATTAAATAAATGGTTGATTTTTAGATATGAATGGAGTATTGTTATATGCACTTCATTAAAAAAAACATTACAAAACAAATCATTGCCAAGAAATCCAAACATTGGAACAACTACAATGACTTATTGTGTACGCACTTTGAACAATGCCTTAATATTTTTGAAGTTTATTTTTAGATGTTTGTGCAACAAAAGAATGTAAATGAGTTTTTCTCATTTTTATTTGACAAAAGGGTAAAATCATGAATCTGGGTGTCTATTTTCCTTGTTTTTTGAGAAAATAAATATATTTTCAGATGTTTTTCAACTTCCGATAAACAAAAGTATTTTTTTATTTAAAATTTCACTTTACAGTAAAAAAAAAACTCGTCATGAATTTTGTTATCTTTCTATTGACAATTTATTTATTTATTTTTATTGACATTTGTTATGTCAATTTAGCAATTGTTTGACAGTATGTTCCTTAAAAATGAAGGGACTAATAATGAGTTATGTTTTTAGAAACGAATGAACTCATTATTAAACTTGTGTTTATGAAAACTAAAATATGCTACAACAATCCAAACGGACTCTATTAAAGTATGACTATAGTTTTGAATTTAATGGATGAAAATTATAATTTCTACAATTTTTTTTAATTTGATCAATCTAAAAAAGATTGTAAACATGTTTAGTGAGACTCCACGTATGTGATTTCATTTTGATTTAAAAGTAAAATCTAAAAATAGTCTTTTGAAGAGGAAGGTGAAAGGTTCCATGATATGAATTTTCCATAATTTTTGTCTATGTATTATTGCAAATATTGATTTTTCATTTTACTGAATCATTATGTCATCTAAAACAAATCTACAAAAAAAAATTATAAAATTAATTAAAAATACCAAAAAACAATTAAATTGAATATAAATTGTATCAAATGAAAGTCCATTCAATTCTAAAAATGTTGGTATTAGTTCTGAAACTAGACTTGTCTGAAGGAGTCTACTCCTACAAAAGTTGGACTAAGCTGAAGAGAATTGACAGTTTTCTTAAAAGTACTATAGGTGCAAGCTTTTGGTTGAACTATTAGTTCAACCGAAAAGTTGAAAATAGAAACATCCGTCGGTTGGGAAAACAAATAGGGGGACACAACGTTTTGGCACATAAACATATAAATTATTTTGGTCGAAATCACATTATCACATTTGTGCACACACTCATTCACTCCGCATTTTCACTATTTTGTCTTTCTTGGGCAACATTTTAGTTTTTTTTGAGTTTTTGGAGAAACATTTTCATTATTTTTCACGTATTGAAGCAACATTTCAAAATTGAAGATTTTCTTCAACAACATTTTTGAAACTGGAGGTTTTCATAAACATTTTCTTCCTATATCCAAGAGTTTTTTTTGGAAGGTAAGTTTTTTTAAATAATTCATTTCAAACTCAATATCTTTTTTGAATAATTTTTTTCATAAGGAAGGTTTTCTCAAGCAAATTTTTTCAAGATCAAAGTTTTTTTTAACTTGTGTTTAAAATTAACTGTTTATCCAAAATTTATTTTAAAGCAACTTGGTTTATTAGCAATTTTTTCCAAGTTTTTTAAGATATGATTATAAGATTAATATTTTTATTTCTTTTAAAAAAGATTTATTGAGCTATAAATGTTTGAAATTATATTTCTTGTTATAAAATGTTAATTTTTTTTAAACCTTTACATATTGAATAATCATGAGAAACAAAAGGGAGCACAAGATAACATATGATCGCACTCGAGATGATACTTGTCATAATGAATTGTCGAAAGAGTACTATAGAAGAAAGAAACAAGAACGTGCAAATATTGAAGGAAAAAGTGATGATAATGTAATTAGAGATTTACATCTTGATGATCAACAAGAAGAAATGGGACCAGGTACATGCATATATATATTATATATATAATATTTAGAATTTCCAAAAAAATATTGTCTAATATAATTGATTGTAATTTGGAAAATATTTTGCAAAAAACAGAATAGATTTGGTGCATAACATTGATGAAGATATATATACATATATATATATATTCATGTCATAACTTAATTTATTATACAATTATTTTTGGTTGATTATATAGTAATTTTTTATGTGGACCAAAGTAGGATTAATATGAGTTATTTTAATGATAGGGGTGCAAGATTAGAACCATTTAATCATATATTAAAAGTATTATGTCAGAATACAAGTATTCTTTAAGGCTATTGTCAGAGTATTATGTGCAATTGACATCAAAATTTTAAATCATTTACCAAAAAAAACTTTAAATTAGCCAACATAGTCTAAAGTTAAAATTCTTTGGCAATTATCTATTACTTGTACAATGTTTTATTCAATAATTCATCCCTAATAATGTTTGGTAACATAATGTTTGACAAAAATGAATGACATTCACATAATATTTTCATTTGTGGAAACAACCATCTATTTACATAATTGTTTGGAAAATTTCTAGAAATGTTTTTTTTTTGACAGAAACGTTTAGAGAGATTTGTATTAAAGGGTGGACTAGCCACTGGTTCGGTTACAAAATGGCATAGCTTCACTGAGTAGATGCCTGTAAGGAGCTTAACAGTACTACTGAAAACACTAAGCTTGGTCCTTCACCCACAGAAGCGACTCAATTCACCTACAATTACAGACTTATTTAGAGCCTTGACTTCTATACAAAATGTCAAGTTGCTTAAGAAGAGATGAGAACGTTTTAGACCGAGTGGCTGGTTATTTTTTGGGGTCCTTCTTCCATTCGTTGTTCAGCTGGGACATTTTGACTTCCAGCTGACCAATCCATTCCTCAAACTCGTCCTTTGGGTTCTTCAGTTCTTGGTGCAGTTTGTTGAGCTCCTCCATGAAACCGAACTTTGCAGTGGAGATGTCATGCTCTAGTTGCTCCATTCTTCTGCCTGCTTCCGAGACTAGGTTCTCTAAGAAATCGAGTTGGAATGGTAACATCTGTTTCAAGTTCTCCAGTGTTGAATCCATGAGCTTCAGTCACTCCTCCATGGTAAGCTTGATGCTGGAACTTGCTGCCATCGCACCTCCCCTGCTTCGCGCGCTCTGGATCCTCAAAGCTGGATTCACTGAACAACTATGCTTAGAGTTGCTCTGAGCCTAAGGATATGTCTCTGATTTAAACTCTCCCTCCCTGGCCTTCATCATTTCTTCCTTCTTTGATTGTTTCAAGAGGTATGGTCGGGTTGCCCTGCTGTCCCCTCTTTGCCTGAGATCTGATCTTTCTCGGGCCATCCTTTGCCCATTTCGTCCAATCACGCGGTCCTGGACTGGCTGAGCCTGGGCTCTGTCACTGTCGTCCTGTCCCCCTCGTTTCCACTTGCAAGAACTGCATGCTTGTTGATTTGATGAGTCATGGCATCTCCATCGTGAACAACAAACCATTTAAATTCAAACTTCCTAGTGCCAAAAGGGTGCCTCTATTTGCCTCCGCATCCGCGCCCTCATTTAGATCTTGCAAAACATGGAATAACTTTATGAGGTGAAGCTCCTAAGAAGGAGGCGGATTTTGTCTAGCAGGTTGTTTAGTTGTGCACTCTGATTTTTGGAAGAGCGGATGATGGCACTTATTATCATTCGGGAGTCTCCTATGATGATCAAGTTCCAAATCCCATGCTTGTTGGCTTGACACAGTCCTTGCCACAAAGCCATGGCTTCTGCGCTGTTGTTGGTGGCAATACCTAAACCCAGGGCATATCGCACCATTTTTTCTGCGTTGGGGCTTTCAATTGTCCCTCCTCCACCTGCTTGACCTGGATTCCCCTTTGAGGCCCCGTCGAAGGACAGGATATAGGCCTTCCTTTCTTTCTTCCAATTGACAAATTCCTGTTTTCCTGTCCTTATTTCCCAATCCTCTTGGCGCAAGGTGTTGGATGTACTCCCATTTTGCTTTTGAATTTTAAACTAGGCCAACCATAGCTCTTCCTTTTCTTCCATCTTCCTACTGCACTGTGGTTGACGAAGGTAATTGGCCCACTCGCCAAAGAGTGCTTGAACAATGGTGCCCAATATGGGTGCGCTCCTTTTCTTATCCCTGAAAACTCTGTTATTCCTTTCCAGCCAAAGTCCCCACAGGATGAACCTTGGGAGGGCACTCCAAAGCCCCGAGGCAAAGCTTTGTTTCTAATTTTGAAAAGGGTAAATGGAATCCCAACCTTGGAGGAGGGTCTTGATGTCTTGAGGGCGGGGGAAATCGGTCTGCAACCCAATTGCCAGCCTCCAAAATTCTTTGGAAAAATTACAATTGAGGAGGAGGTGATCTGAATTTTCTTCAGCATGATGACATAGAGGACATCTGAAGGGGCCCTCCCAACCTTTCCTTTGGAGGTTCTCCCCTATTTGGATGTTGTTATGGCCAAGAGTCCAGAGAAATAGATCGATTTTGGGAATGGATTTAGTTTGCCAAATGGATTTCCAGAGGGTTGGGTTGGGTGGGACGTTGGGGACGTTTAGAAATTTTTGATAGCCCATAGAGGTGGTATAAGGCTGAGCGTTCTTCCCCCAGCCTCTCTCATCCTTCCCTTTTTTTTTGAGGGGGACTTTCCCCTGAAGGCAGAGCTTAAGAGCGCACTAGTCACCTTCTAAGTCCGGGGGTAAGTTGCCCACTTCCCATCCTTGCCACGAATTGCATCTGTCCTTTCCCCACATTGAGATGTCAAAGAGTGTCTTTAAATTTTTCCCGTCCATCCAATCTTTTAGTCGCTGCAGGTCCTGTCTTAGTTCTAGAGGAGGGTCTCCTAGAATAGAGTCCTGCCAGATTTTGATTTTCTTCCCGTTTCTCGGCACCCAGGTGAGGTGGGGAGTGAAATGAGCCAAGGTCTTTTTGTAGAGGGTGAAGATTGGGGACCCTTTAGCCTCCCTGCAAGGGTTTTCTATGCATCGCTCCTTTGCGCCCCTGAAATATTTTTTCCACAGAGCTTCTTTGCTCCAGGCTAGATCACCGTTGACAATATGCCAGAGCAGTTTCGCCCCCAATGCCAAATTTTGTACTTGGGTCTTTTTGAAGTTAAGACCTCCTTCCAATAGGGGCTTGGAGATTTTTTCCCAACTTATTAGGTGTAGTCTCCTACCTGTCTGCTTCCCGCCTTCCCACAGGAAACTTCTCTGCATTGCTTCCATTTTTTGAATTATGGAGCCAGGGGCTAGAAGCAGCGAGTTTTGATAGATGGGCACACTATCCAGAACAGACTTGATTAGGACAACTTTCCCTGCCAGATTTAACCAATTCGCCCCCCAGGAGGAAATTCTCTTTTTCAGCTTGTCAATTAAGTGGTTCCACTGTGAGGCCCTTGGGGCAGCTTTGAAGATAGGAATTCCTAAAAATTTCTAGCAATGTTATAACTAAAGCCTATGGTAATAAAAAGACCATTGTTTTTCAATAAGTAATATCCAAATTCTATACATATTTGGAGATAAACCATGTGTATAAACAAACCATATATTTCATTTGTGAATTTTACTTTGACAAAACATTTGAATCTTCATTCACTTCCATGTATATATGATGAAAAGAGACAACATTAAAATTTGAAATTTGTATATAAAACTTGCAAAAAACATAATCATAATTCATTATTGTAAAAACTCACCACAAATATGAAAACTCTCTTTTGTGATGTCCTCCTCCTCCTCCTGGACCCAAACCTATCCATAATGCCTCCCTACAAAAATGTGATGTCCTCCTCTTGGACCCAAAATTCCTATCACAATCACTAGTATAAAGTCAAATAGGTGGTACTTCTAAAAGTTAATATGAATGTAAAACATTCTTGACTATAATAGTGCTAATGATGGATAGAAATAAAACTTCAAGAAAAATACTTCAATTGTTTGCAGTCATTCCAGAGACTTCCATGAGTTTTGAAGGGCCGAGATTTGCTAGAATAACACACCATAGAAAACATGCATATTAATATGTAGCATTATCCCTGCTATCCAAAAACAAGTGTCATTAACCACAAAAACAAGTATCATTCGAATAATGGATAGTCACGTGAACAACAATATAGCAATATCTACAAATCAAATTTATTACAAAGAAATTATCAAGTTAGGTAATCATAGTCCACACATAGTATATGTTAGTTCCACTAATGTGTTTAGTGGTGGCTCAAAAAAAAATGAACACATGGTATGTACTTCATAAATGAGCTGCACTTAATAGTGGATAAATAGGTAAAAGTGACATTGAAGATAATTTATTATCTTCTATATCTCCTATCATAAGTAATGACAATGGGGGTGTCTTTCTAGCATTTGAGGAAAATGTAAAGATAGAAGCACTCATGAAAGACAATATGAAAGAGCAATATATAGAAGATGCATGCATTGTATGGAGAATATTAGGGAAAATTCATAAATATTCAAATAAAGGTAGGGGATTTTCACCTTAAAGGTGTGTTTTTTACAAAGAAAATAGAGGAGTTCTATGTTCTTCCTTGTATCACAGCTTACAACTTGTTCAGCTATAAGATACTTTCTCCTCATATAGGAAGAATAGGAAATGGGTATGACCACCCTTGTATCCTCATATAGTGTAAGTAGTACTCTTGTTAACCGCTTTAGCACTAAGAGCTTATCATGATTCTATGGGTATAATAGGCACTAGTAATTCCATTATGCTTAGCATAGTGTTCTATCTATTCCAACTTAAGTAATACCATATGTTTGTGTAATATTTGCTATGTTATGCTTGGTTACCATAAGTATAAGGAATACCATAATCAATAGGGTTAATGTATGTAATAAGAAGATTCCATGTATTTACTTTCTATGTACAACTAATCCCATTATTCATGTATAAGAAAAGTAAACTTTGTGATTATCTATCACTAGCTATCATATTTGACATAATAGATCAAGAAATACCATTGTAATCTATATTGGTATGCCAAAGATTATCACTCTATACATTCAGTGAGATTCTGCATAACCATATCACACCAAGTTGTAATTTGAGCTGATATAGAGAAGTTGTAATCTAAGATGATATAGAGAAGCTTAATGATTACAATATACGTATAACATCCTTATTGAAAGAGTGATATCTAACCCTTATGTTAGTTATACAAATACATGTAGTTTTGTATTCAAGCTTCTGTATTGCATGCCTTTACATTATTGATACAATGGTAAAGTTCAATGGAGTTACTAGTCTAGTCTTTCACATATTCGGGCTAGTGTAAGATATGGAATCCTTAGTAATCATAGTTGACTATGCTATACATTATGATTACAATGGTTATAAGTATGGTATCAAGCTAAGATATGACATGCTTGGAATGGTTAGATTACTCATATTGATCTTGGTTACATGTTTGAATAAGAGCTTGTGTATTCATCATATTAGCTCTCTATATCATGGATCTACTTATACCATCTATTGTTTATATGCTTGGAATGGTTAGATTACGCATATTGATCTTGGTTACATGTTTGAATAAGATCTTGTGTATTCATCATATTAGCTCTCTATATCATGGATCTACTTATACCATCTATTGTTTATACGGATAAAGATATGATCGAAAACATGTTACAAGTTAAGTAGACTGATTA
Source organism: Picea sitchensis (assembly GCA_010110895.2). NCBI lineage: Eukaryota > Viridiplantae > Streptophyta > Pinopsida > Pinales > Pinaceae > Picea > Picea sitchensis. The sequence continues at coordinate 9,270 of SNQJ01S0080933.1, read as the reverse complement.
TGTAAAGTTAGTATCATAGTTATACAAGGTAAAGTTATGTACATGATATATCTATAATGATTATGCTTATGCTTATGAGCTTATACTCGTATTAAATCTTATCCCTATTCTAACATGGTATTTATTATGACTTATATAACCTTGGTGTTCCAACCTAATACCACCTTAGTTATGATGATACTAATAAGGCATAATCAATAAGGAGCTTGTATGTTTGATTAGAGAGATTGCATAATGTACAGAATATTAGTGACATAGTTAATCAACACTACTAACTTTGTTACTATTCATATTAGTAATAGATCATCTTATGGTTGATATGTATCAAGCTAAAATCCTTATATTGAATGAGTGTAATAGAACTAACATAGTTACCAACTTAACGACAACTCTACAAAGTTCTCGTTTTTTTGGAGGGTCACATTTTTTACCCCATTTTTAAAAATGGTGCTACTGGTAGCACCCCCTTCCCTTTTTAGGTGGTTTCTAGATATTTTAAATTTTCCGGTACATAATGTTTCCACATTATTTTTTTAAATGCTTATTTTTCATATATTTTCATTTTTATTTTTTTATTTTTATTTTCAACGGTGTTTTTAGTCATTTTTCCATGCTTCTTTCAATCTTAAAAATATTTTTTACCATTTATTTTTTTTGAAATTAAGATTTTTCATATAATTGTGTCTCCTTAATTAATTTATGGTTCCATAATTTTAAAATATAGTGGAAAACATCATTTTAACACATTGTTTACCTTTACTTCAATAATTGTAGTTAAATAACACTATTTTTTAATATTTAGCAAATAAATATACATTTTATAGCCATATATAATAAAAAACCTATACATTTTGGTACCTATTCATTTAAAATAACATGTCAAATAAAACATTTTTATGGACATAATTGAACAAAAAAAAGTGAAAATTTTATAAAACAATTAACAGTTTTTCCATACTTTTATACATTTGAAGTAAAAAAATGACAACATTTAATAAAAATTTCCCTAGTATAGTGATTCACATACAAATAAAAGTGAAAATAAAACAATAAAAAAGATTCATCATAAAACAACAATAGATACATATTCATTCTTATTTTAAAATTTGAAAGTCAAAACATTACAGTTATAACTCATCAAAAATTTGCAAAATTGAGCATCGTCTTCAAGGGCATCTAAAAACTAATCAAGAATATCATATATCACAAATTCATCATTCTCAATAGACATATTATCATCTTCTTCGACATCATTTTGTGCTTACATTGTGTCATTTTGCTCTTCCATTGGGTCTTTGATATCCACAAGTTCTCCAAAATGATCATTTGCAATCAATCCTCCTAATGGTACATGAGGTTCCTTTGAAATTTTGTCCACCTTTGATTCACTCAAATCTCATTTCCTCAAGCCAACTTTTTTCATTTCATATGGAAGAGTTGGAATAACATTAATTCTTTGTTGAATAAAATTGCATTGTATAGGGTCACTTTCAATGACTATGCAATTTCTTCCTTTCTGTAAGCAAAACTCTAATGTTGTACCTAATCACCAAATACAAAATAAATAATGAAGTTAAATAATGTAAAAATACATAAATTAAAAATAATATAAGATTGAAGTATGATTTCATAAATGTTATATTATAATTCTTACTTGAACCCGAGAACAAATCCAAAACCCAATCTCCTTCATTTGAAAATGTATCTATAAGATAATTAATTAATACTTGTGGATTTTTATAAATGTTAACCATCTCTCCTTTCAAATATGTTTCCTCATATGTTATCTTTATAACCACAACATTGTAAACCAATAAACTACTAAGATTCTCTCCATCATTTACATTGACAAGAATAGAATTATAAGAATCAACTTTTTTCCAGGGTGCGAGATGTATACTCTCAAAATCATCTTTAAATGGTTCTTTATTGGAGATCTAAATATTAGGTTTGTTCATGTAACATAAATAAGTGCAAATTCAATTAACTTGTGAATTATAAAATTGTTTTCTAATCTTAATTGTTAAACATACACTTTCAATATCTTACCAAATAAATTGCATCCTTGTCTTTTCTTTTTCCTTGAATCTTGATTGTACTAATCCTTGTTGTGTGTCTGAAAGAAAAACCAAAAATCTCCAAAATGGTGAGGTTGTGACTTCCATAAATACCATAACCACTTTAATAAAATCTTGGTAAGTATAAGGCTCGGTATCATATCCGATGTTTTGGATATTATAACCATGAGGGATATTTGCAATAACTAGGGAGTATTCTTTTTTATGAACAATATTTGCAATTTGTTCAAAATCACCTAATATCACTTTATACTAAACAATTTCGAGCCCATTCCAAATGTAGTGATCAAGGGTGGCATCAAGTTCAATAGTTTGAACACATCTCCTGTTGGAAGATTGGTTGTTGTCATTGATGTCAACGCTAGTCATGGGTTTTGGACCGCAAGATTGATGAAGGTATTTGGACATGAAGGAAAATGCACATGCAGATGAAACACCCATGGATGGATAGTATACATCATGTTGTTTCCGGTGGTATGTGTAACATCACGTGGATCCTCATGGTTGAAGAGAAATGAATTTTTGAAGATGACAAAGTGAATTGAAGAAGGAAGTACATGTAGGCCCTAAAGATAATTAAAGAAAAGAATTACAAAATAAGAAAGTTTTAGGTCGGCCCTAATGTTAAAAGGAAGTGACATAAATTGTATAAATAAACATCATTATACATTCATTTAATAAAAGTTGAATTTCAGAGGTAATAAGAAGAAAAGAAGGCCGGATTTCAAGGGAGGATGAAGTCTTTTGGTGATGTGTTATAAGGTATGTTATTTTCAGGTCATATTACCATTTTTTCTATAACTTTTTTTTCTAAAATGATTCAGATGGTGAAATTGCTATGGTATTGAGAAGACATATCAAGGTACCTCTGGTAAAAATTTCAGCTCTTGATTCGCTATAATTATGGAGATACACTATGTTGAAGATAGGGTTTGTGACCAGTCCTGAAGCTAGTCAATAAACAGGTGTTCCGGGTAAAAAAGGCATAACTTCTTCATCTAGAATCCAAATGAAGTGGGACAAATTTCATTGGAAAGAGTACGGACTGTAGTTTCTTGTGTGCAATTTTCAGAATCAGATGTTAATTATTGATCACGGGGCATTCTGTGCAAGTTCACTCTCCTGAATAGACCAGAATTGAATAAAGTCTACCATTCTTTCTATATCCTCTTTTTGGGGAGGATTCAAGGAGTGAAAATTGGAGTTTCAGAGAATACATTGAGTAATATTATCTACAGGATCAGATTACTCCAAGAATTGAATAATTTCATAAATTGAAGAAGTCTCAAGCAGCATTATCAGGTTCTATGTGATGATTGGTTGATGGTGATGATTTAATGTAAAGTTTTATTATCTCTCATATATTCTTGGGTGGAAGGAAGGGGCAAGGATGGATATTTAAACTCTCTATTGATATTGGAGGATTGTATCTTCCTCTTGGAGTTTTATCCCTCCCTTTACATTTGGAAGCAGTAGCTACCTTTGGAAGTCATTACTTCCCTTGAACAATAACTATTGATTATTTCTCATATATTGTGCATGGTGCATTGTGGTGTATTGGTGTAACTCTTATACTATTGTTCATTGCTTATTGGATATAGTTGAATCGTTTAAGTATAAGTTGAAAAAGGTTTTAAATTGTACTTGATACTGATTCACCCCCCTCTCAGTATCAACAATTGGTATCAGAGCGGGTTACCTTTAGTACAGTTTAACCACTAGAAGGAAGATCCTAAGAAGAA